>QRFJ01003864.1:10810-87416 GCA_006176705.1 Cocos nucifera
TAAGGAACAAAGTCTTTACATCCATTTGCCATATTTCATAGTCGTGATATGCTGCTATGGCAAGCATAATCCAAATAGATTTGAGCATGATAATAGGTGAAAATGTTTCATCATAATCAATCTCCTATTTTTGCTTAAAACCCTTAGCCACCAATCTGGCCTTATAGGATTCAATTTGACCATCAGTTCCAATATTTTTCTTAAAAATCCATTTGCATCCAATAGGGTTTATATCCTCTGGTGCATGCACCAAAGTCCATACTTTGTTGGTGTGCATGGATTCCATTTTGGATTGCATGGCAGCTAGCCATTTGTAAGAATCCTTACTTTTGACTGCTTTCATATAGGTCAGAGGTTCGTCATTCTCAATAACTTGGTCTTCATTGTTCTTAATAATGAATCCATACCTCACAGGTGTATTTTGTACTCTTTTAGACCTATGGATAGGAGTTATGTATTCTGGTTCTTTTATGTGATTATTTGGTTGAGAAATTTCTATTTGCTTTTCTTGAACTTCACTAAGTTCAATATTTCTACCACTGCCCTTTTCTAGGATAAATTCTTTTTCCATGAAAGTGGCATGCCTACTTACAAATACCTTTTATTCAGTTAGATGGTAGAATAAATATTCTATACTGTTTCTAGGATATCCTATAAATAGACATCTATCTGATCTAGAATCAAGTTTATGTCCAAAATTTTTTTTGACATATGCTGGACAATCCCATATCTTAAGATACTTAAGATTAGGTTTCTTAATTCTCCATATGTCATATGGAGTACTAGATACAGATTTAGAAGGTACTCTATTTAAGATGTAAATTCCAGTCTCCAGGGCATGACCCTAGAAGAAAATAGGTAATACAGTGAAGCACATCATGGACCGTACCATATCTAATAAGGTATGATTTTTTCTTTCGACTACACCATTTAATTACGGTGTATAAGAAGGTGTCCATTCAGAGAGAATCTCTTTAACTTTAAGATAGTCTAGAAACTTACTAGATAAGTATTTTCTTCTCCAATCAGATCGAAGGATTTTTATGCATTATCCAGTTTGTTTTTCGACCATACTTTGATACTCTTTAAATTTATCAAAGGCTTCTGATTTGTGTTTTATAAGATATACATATCCAAACCTAGGTAAATCATCAGTGAATGTTATAAAATAAGAGTATCCTTCTCAGGCATGAGTTATCATAGGACCACATACATCCATATGTACAAGTCCTAATAACTCATTTGTCCTTTCTCCATGTCCATTAAATGTAATCTTGGTCATTTTACCCATGAGGCATGATTCATAAGTTCCCAATGATTCATAATCAAAAGGATCAAAGAACTTTTCTTTGCATAACTTGTTAATCCTAGCCTCACTAATATGACCTAATCGACAATGCCAAAGTAAAGTATTATTTATGCCATCTCTCCTATATTTTTTATTTTCATCAATATGAAATATATTGTCATCCAAACATAGAGTCAACAAACCATTGCTAAATATGCCAAAACAAATATTTTCTTTAGAATATTTGATCAAGCAACCTTCACTCGTTATATTAAGACTATAACCTTATTTTAATAACAAGGGTATAGATATAATATTTCTAATGATCTTAGGTATATAATAATAATTTGTAAGCTCTAAGATCTTTCCATATGGTAACTTCAATATATTTGTCCCTACAACTTCTGCTTGGATAGACTCTCCTCCAGCGCCATAGAGCTTGAAGTCATCTTTTTTCAAACTCTTAATTTTCTGCAGCCCCCGCAAAGATTTGCAGATATAAAAACCACAGTCAGTATCTAATACCCATGAATTTGAAATGGAAGAATTTAATGATAATATAGTATGTATCTCATACATACCTTTTGGTGCATTATTTGTATCAGACTTCACGGTTGCAAGGTAAGCCTTTTAATTCCTCTTCCAATGATCTATTTTGCAACAGTGAAAATAGGTCGTCTGTCCGAAGACCTTCTTCCTCTTTTTCTTCTTATTTATACCACCTTTAGGGTTCAACCTTCTCTTTGAACCCCTTTTGCCTGCTTTCATTTTGTAGATCCCATCCACAAGAAGAAGAGGAGTCTTATCCTTCTTGATATGGCTTTCTGCTATCTTGAGCATATTTAACAGCTCAGGCAAGAAAGAATTCAGTTTGTTCATATGATAGTTCACGACAAACTGAGAAAATGATTATGAAAGTGATTGCAGGATCAAATCCTGACTTACTCTCCATCCATAACAAAACCTAATTGACTTAATCGAGTGATTAGGTCAATTACCATCAAAACATGATTTTGTATGGATGTTCCTTCTGTTATTTTTGCATGAAATAATTACTTAGGTATCTCATATCTAGCAGTCCTACTATGCTGTCCATAAAGCTCTTTTAGATTGAGCAATATGGATTGAGTTCCATGCCATCATGCTACCTCTGTAATTCATTATTCATAGAGGCAAGTATGATGCATTTGACAGTAAGAAAATCATTTTGCCACATCTTGTATGTGGATTTATCTTCATCTGTGGAATAATTTTTTAATGACTTAGGATTAGGGGCATCAAGAATATAGGAGAGTTTTTCTTGACTGAGTACTATTTTTAGGTTTCTCAATCAGTCAACATAATTTTGATCAGTCAATTTATTTGAATCCAAAATTGAATGCAATGAAAGTAAACAAGCCATTTAATCTACATAATAAAGAATAATATATAAGCAAACAACTCATGATGACAAACATAATTAAATTAGAACTTTAATTTAATTATGTCTCCCACTATTTAATCAAAAAATCATAACCCTCTTATTGATTTTCTTAGTGAGAATAAGATCCTAATTTCTTATAAAAGGTCTTGTGGTTGCACAACAAATCTGTTATAAGTTCAAAGGTAGAAAACTCTTTCCAATTGCATTTTATGCAATTCTCAAAAAACTTTTGCCTTTAAAACATTAATAGCCTTATGTTAGCACAACAAGCTTTAATATTTTAGTTTAAATAGAACCCTTCATTTCTATACAGTCAAAATGAAATATAACTACTTTTGTGGTTACACAACAAAGTAGTATATTCAAAATGCTGTAAGTACCTCAATGCACTAGATTAATATTACATCATTCTCCATGATAGATCTTGTGGTTACACATTAAAACTAATATGGTTCTGGACATAATAAGAATCTGGTATGAAGGAAGGCCTTAATGTAGTGAATATAATACTAAGCATTTTAATCTAGAATTAAATTAATCGAATCAGCCAAGTAAGTGGGAGAGAAGTGGGAGTCCCCCCGTTCCTTTCCTTAGACACCAACAAATTGGCCAGGTCAGACAACAGAACCAATTAAAAAATCACATTCTTTTTACTAATCAAGAACCATTTATCCAAGACACCGATTGATCAATTAGACATCCCGACTGATACAACTATAGATTAATTACACTACAACTTAATATAATTTTTAAAGAGGGATTTGAAAGGTTTCGATGCACATTCTGATTTAAATCAAACTAAATGCCTAATAGCATCAATTATGATAAAATTTTTATATATATATTAACATGTATAATTATTCTAGGACAACCATCATTACATAGTGAATATTTTTCCACTATATCAGAACAACCTTTATAGAAAAATATATATATCATAATCTCATTATGATAAATAAAAGAATATGATCTCATCATATAAATAACATGCAAATAACAAAGAAAAATATATCAAACTTTTCTTTTATGAGCAAAGCATTATATGATTTAAGCTAATAAGGTTTGCTCTGATACCACTGATAGAAATGGTGCACAGGGCGAAAGCACGGATATCAAAGCAAAAATATGAAATCATACAAATCAAACCCGAACCCTAGAACCATCTTATTAGCAATTAAATCACATAACATGCATCTGTAATATAAAAGAAAGTATTAGAACATACCTCTTATCGCTTAACACTAAATTGTCCCTAATTGCCGACAGCAGCTCATCAGGGATTCCACCAGGTGCCCACGTGTTCACCCTCCAACGTTGATCCACATAGAGACTTGATCAAGACACCAAAACCTCTAATTTATATAATTAAAATTTAATAATAAGAACTTTAATTAAAAAGGGCAAGACCTTTCTTAGCCTTTATGTCACCTTCCTTGCCTCTCCTTACCTCTCTTTCTTTTTTCTTGTTTTCTTAATTTTTCTACCTAATCTCTTTGTCTTAAAATGACTTCTTATCCTTATAAGGATATGGTCTGGACAAGACAAGGGAAGAAAAAATTGGACAATAGAAAATACTTATAAGAAAGAATGATAACTTTCACTCCTTCGGACTCTTAGTGCGCACCCCTGTTTATAATGTACGTAGGGGTGCCATCTTAATTTCTCATGCCCTTCCCTCATCAACATCTCATGCTCCATCATCATATCTCACACCCATCTAAATTTTGCACCATTTAGAATCACGTAGACTTAGCCGAAGAGGTGCCTTAAAAAAGAACGACTCTTCGGACTAATTTTACGTAGTTTTTCAATGAAGAGTCGTGATGCATAAGTATATGGCACCATAATTTTAAGGGCTTGGATCAGATTAGATGGCCATCTAATGGCCCTTAATGGGATGCCCATTTAGCAAGAAGGCATGGAGATGAACTTTGAATAGTCAAAGTTCCAAGGGACTTTGACTTGGTCCAAGAGGCATCAAGGATGAGAGGGCGGTAAGGAGTCTTGGACGGCAAGTATTCCTAGGTGACAAAGAGTTCCTTCTCAAAACAAAAACAAAGTATTTCAACTACAGAAGGACTCTTTTGCATCCCATATCTGATGTCCATGCCTATTTAAAAAATTTATGTGACATAACAAATGGAAAAAGTCAAAGATGGTAGGCGCCAATTAATTCCATGCGCCAAAAATTCTTTGCGCATGAAAGACTTCCCACGTGAAAGAGAGAGACTCTCTGGCACATGGGATTCAGGTATGTGGTATCCCAACTAAAGTCCAATCAGTCTAAGTTAATCTAATTCAAGACCAAATCCTATTTGGCTCAAATCGGACCTTAATTAGCCCAAATTGGAAGCCGATTTGAATCCAATTCGAATCTAGGTGCTAGGATTTGCTACATGTGCTAGCATGTTCATCTTGCAAACATGGTCTAGTCCAATTATATCCTCAATCAATTCTCTTTGTGTGTGATTCATTGGGTTCCATATCTAACCAGTAGTGAGTCTGGGTGTGATTTGACCTAATCTAGTTAGAACTCAACCAAACCGATTTAGGTCAAAACTAGCCAACCCAATTTGACTTAATTTAGAACACTTTCTAATTTAATGATCAAAATAAAATTTTAATTTGATCAAACCCACAAGATATGATTGACGTCTAGCAACGTATCATGACTTCCTAAAAGATGTGAAATTTTGATAAAAATATCAAAAATACCCTTCAATGAAAATTATCATGCAACTGGATCCTTCGATCTGACTGCATCCTAAATATGACTCTGGGTATGGAAATATGTCAACCCCAATATCATATTCATTTTTCTTTCAATCTTATGATGATGATTCATTTAATGAATTATTAGAAATCATTTCTAATTTTCATCATGCTTTGATCAAAGTCTTCCTGAATCATCATTTGTTTGAAGTAGATAGGATGCTATTTCCTCTTATCAGGAGTGATCGATTCCATGTTAAGCTACTCACAACCTTCATATATATAATCTACCATATCCAAATCATCCCATACATAACTGAGTCATGAATGAGTATGAACCAAAATATGGATTTATATATATAAGATTCTATAGTAGTTTCAGGTCAAAGGATTACATGCACAAATTCTACTATGAGAACCATCTATTGACATACAGATAAGACTCCATTAGATATTCTCGATTTGGATAATTCAGTGAACTCATTCTCTAATGAGCACCTACATTTTTGTATTAGTGTCATACACAAGTTATTGTGAGATCAATCACCCTCTCAATCGAGCATACAAAGAATGTGCTAGTCTTATCAAAAAATATTGATCCCTAACTCAGTGTCCCATCGACTAGAAATATTTAAATTAGGGTTTTAAGGTTTTAGGTCTCACCGATATGATCTCATCATAATCCTAAAATCATAACCCTAATTTATGGGGTTCATCATAATAAGACACTGCATATGATGAAATAAATGCCTTTATTAAAAAAAATGTCATTACATGAGTTTGGAAGATAAAGAATAGCCCAAAAATTGATTGGCTTGAGGGCATTTTCCTTTCATGCCAGACCTTGGATACAGCCAAATTCATTCATAGCTTACAGCATATCTCATCAATCTTATGCTAGGAATCTTGCCCAACTGAATACACCTCCAAATGAATTCCATAGAGGCTGAACTCCTTAATGCTATTGCAAGCAGCACCAATAGGATTTAACCGATTGCCAGTTTGTCACTAGCCACTTAGAGGTTGATCCCCAAGTTTGGCCTATTTAGCTTCAAGCTCCCCACCCTAGCCTACACGGCTCTCCAATAGAAGTAGAAATCACATCCAAACTCTAACAAATCAACTTCAACTACCTTCAAATTCCTATAGAATGAATGCTCATTCTCCATAACAAACTCGTAGTGGCCCAAACGGTCCACTAGCAAATGATTATAACCATCACAATCGATCGATTATGAGCTCCGCCTATAAAAAAATCTTTCAGATACATCTTCTTCTCTTAAGCTCTCTATCCTATTCTAATTCTCTTGAGTATTCCATTCTTGTTGGTTAGAGAATTGACTTGAGCATCGAAGGGTCCTGCCAGAGTCACCTATCTCTAGTTTGGACTCCTTACAGATCACGTCGGTGACCTAATCTCCATCAGCTCTAGTGGCTCTAACATTAACACCTTTTTCTATACCAACAGATCTTTATTCCTCGAATATAGATGATAGAGCGCAATGTTATCATTATGACACCATGTTTATCAGTTTAATTCTGACTTCTTAAATAATTAAAAATACATAGAAAGTAGTCAGTCGGATCGAATCAATAGAGAAGGCAATGTTTTAGTTTTAAAATCTTTAATTTGTATAAAAAATTAAAAATTTTTAAAATAAAATCAAAGTTAAAAAATAAAATTATAAATAAAAAGTAAAAATTAAATGGTGCAAAAATATAAGCTTGGTACTAAGATCTACTATTTAGATGTTAGCATCTCCTTGCAATAAAATAAATTTATGTTTAAAAGTAAAAATCTAGAATTTAAAGAGCATAAAATAAATTTTGGATTAATTTAAAGTTTAGAATTTAAATATAAGAAATTGAAAAGATAAGAAAATAAATAAATAAAGCTATAACAAAGGGTTGGAGCTGATCTAGGTAGCCTCGTCAGGAAGATGGTTGGTGGACTCCTCTTTCTTCATACTCTTCAAAGCATTCTCACATCTTCTTTTTCTTCCTCTTTGGATTTGATCATGATCTCAAATTAGTGTTGGTATGATGATGGCATAGGAGACAGGCTGTTCTTCTTAGCACTTATTGTCTTAAAGCAGCCTTCAACCTAAGTCTGGCTTCCACCCTGTAGCTTTTCCTCTCTTTAATCGAAGATATTGAATTCTTAAGGCCTGGGCCATTTAAATAGAGGTAGGGAGGCATTGGTGAAGAATCTAGGTGAAAATCAAATTAAAACTTCTGAAACCAAATCAAATAAGGATGTTATCTATTACTGCAAAGATTTGATACTTCCTAGCTGTTGAATGGAGATTGGATGCTAAAAAAATCACAAAAAAAAATTGCTTACATGCCTAGATCGAGTTGGAATCAATGTAGACCATCTGATCAAGTCATCAGGTACTTTTTGGCCATTAGATTATGGCAAAAAGAGAGAACATAATCTATCAAAATCGGCAACTTTGCCAACCATTGGATTGTGTGGAGGAAGATTCAGAACTTTTGGATCGCGTATAGGCCAACCGGGCATAGATTGAGATCATCACAGTCATCGTTCAATTGATGCATAACACACCATCAAAAATTATGAAAAAGCCCATGTGAGCTGCATGATATTTTTTGTGGACCCTTTAAGGGTCCATGCCTTCCACATTAGCTATCGGTCCACCATGGACTGCATGGTTTATGATGTTAGGATAATGTCATGGGTTTAGGGCTGGGCTAGGCTGGCTATTGATGGGCTACGAGCTAGCTGGGCATTGCATGCATGCTATGCTCGTGGGCCAGGCTGGGCCAGGTAGCTTAGTAGGCCAGTTTTCTCTCTATTTTTTTTCTTTTTTTTTTTTGAGTCTTCATACCATATCCATTTTAAACCTGATTTGCTCTAAATTTTCTTCATTTTAACCAAAAAGTTAAGCTCTTTTCATTAGCAATTATTTTTTCTATAAAATATAAAAAAAATTACTTTTCAAAAATAAAAATAAATTAATTTATAAATTAATGCTTTTATCAGTGTATTTATGGTAATTATCACACCCTCCAACTTAAGCTTTACTTATCTTTGAGTAAAGAAAGAATTTAGTTTTAGATTTCTTTTTGACTTAATATTTCAAATTTCACCTAGCAATTTTCAAAAGGGCCATTGATGTTCAGTAGAGCATGAATGAGGTATGTCGTCGAAGTATTAGTACTTACCAATATAAAAATTAAATAAATAATATTAAACCTTCTCTAAACTTTTTGTAAATTATCTCTATATTTATCTCTAAATTATCGAAGCTTTCATATGGACAAGTGTATTATTACTTCCATCTTTTATTTATTAAATTTTTTATTCATATTGCCCATTTTTTGATGCAAATATCATTGCTTACTGAGGTAGTGAGATTCGATTACTCATGGAAACCATATTTCTTTTTAGTATAACATTATACCACTATTATGTGTCTCAATCTCTTAAGCTTTCTATTTAATTCATGTAGTAAGTTTTGGACCAATGACTCCTAAACTAGTTGACTTTAAGACACCAAGTATAAAATATTCATCGAACTTACTAGCTCGAATCAAATAGGCTACAAGTTAAGACTAGTTTTATAATGAGCTTCTTTGTCCTTCTGACCTTTTGACATAAAATTTAATGTTTGCTTAAACAAAGAGGCTTGATTACTTAGTGAGAAGTACTTGAAAAATATTTAACTTTAAAAGTAATTTTTATGAAAAAATGTATAGTTATCCTACACAAGCCCATAAAAAGTAAACTCTTCTTTGATGCTTGTAGAAAAAATAAAAAATACTAGAAAAAATTATTTATATTCTAGACTTAATTTTTCATTGAATTTTCTTAATACTTGATCCATCAATATCTCATAAACATTCTAGTCTGTGTATCAATTTCTTTTTAAAAAAAATACTTAGTTCAACTCAATTTTTAAACATAATTGGGTGTCTAAATTCTAAATACTAACATCTTCGAGGATGTTTTAAAAAATTTTATTATTCTTTCCTCCAACTTTATCGACATTATCCTTAATGAAGAAAGAAAAATAAAGGGTGCAATAAGAAATAGGAAAGAATATACTTGACTTAATGTATTTTCGGTCTAGCATGGGTCTTGAAGATTTGGCTTGCCCTCTAACTTATTCAATATAATCCTAAAAAAAAGTAAAATGAAAAGATAAATTAGGTACAAGAAAAATAAATATTGCATTGCCTTCCAATAAGCGCTAAGTTTATCATCTTTAGCTTGACCCAATGTAGCTTATCTATCCTATGCCAAATATTAGATTGATAAATTTTAATAATTTTGGTTTGCCAATCTCAAAAAGATAGCTTATGATCCTTTTATTGATAAATTCATTGCTAATTTTGGAAAGATAGATTATGATCCTAATCTCAGACCATTTTTGGTTAAAAATTTTTCTTATTTGTTCCTCTAAAATACACGTGAATTTAGTTTTTAAGTTAGGAGTTAAGTTCGATGCAATGGGTACTTGGAGGGTGTCATTTGGTTCTAAACATTCATACTCATATGTGACTAAAGACGGCTTTATTTCTACAGATAGATTAATATGAACTTGCTTAAATAACTCCATTGGCTCCTCATTGCATGTTCCTTCCTTTCTGTGGGAAGAACTAGCTTCTAGGGCTGAAGGGAATGAGACTTTAGGTTATAGGTCTCGAGTAATTCATCTGCTCTCTTCTTCCCTTGATCTATTTCATTAAAATTAGAACCAGAATCGATGCCAATTCCAGGCTTAGATTCTTCTATGTGATTAGTCTTAATACTAACCACTTCTTCTAAATTTATATTTTAGCTAGCATCAATACTAGCCTCTCTCATCCGATCTTGGTATGGGTCCATAAGAATTCTACCATTTTTATGTTTAGAACTTACTTTGGCATTCTCAAATTAGAGATTCTTAAGTGGAACATTGGATTAATAACTAGATCCAGGTGGTTGATGGACATTAGGTGGATTATTTCTAAAATTTGCTATAGGTTGGCTTGGCAATTGATCTTGTTCTCCCCTTATAATGGATTTAGCTAATTATCATATTTATGCTTCTAGTCTAGTGATGGATTGCTATTGAGTCACCATCAATTGTTATAGTTAATTAAATCTATCATCGGCTAGATTGGTCTATTGAGAAGGTGGGTATGATGGTTGATTATAATGTGGCGACTAAATAGACTGACTAGACTAAGCTCTATTATAGAAATAGTTTTGGTATTGGGGCCTATTTTGATAGTTCTATATAGGTAGAATTTGGGTCTGAGCCTAAATTTATTGAGATCTTCAAGAAAAATTAGGGTAGTTCCTCCAATCTAGGTTATATTTCTTTGAAAATGGGTCATTAACTAGCTTGTAGTAGTCTTGTGTAGCTTAGATTTATTCTTGGATAAAAGGTAAAAATTATATAGCGATGGGACATTCACTCATATGATCAACTGGGCTAGCATAGATAGAACAAACATCTTGATAATTTGAAGGTGATTTATATTGTGCAGGAGATTATTGACCTAGTATTAGGAATTAATCTAATTTCTGGACAAGAAGGTTAACTTTATCTAATTTCTATGGTATCAGGTTCAAGTCAGCCTTAGAATTAAAGTCTAGATGTTTGATCTCATGGATTCCTATCCGCTTTTAGTGAGGAATCGACCTTTCATAGGAAGATAATTAAGTATGATTAATTGAGTTTTCACTCAGGATTTCAAATAAGGCATAGACTTCATTCTCATTCATGCTCATGAATGCAACTCCATAAGATATATCTACCATCTATTTATATTGATCTTCTAAACTCTTATAAAAAGATTTAAAAAATTGCCACTTAGATAGACCATGATGTGGGCATTTTTTAGGAAGTTTCTTAAGTCTCTTCGATGATTCGTGAAATTGTTCTCCTGGAACCTGAGCAAATCCAATGAAGACTCACCTCATGGTAGTGGTTCGACTTATAGGATGAAATATTTTAAGAAACTCATGTTGCATCTTAGCCCAAGTTTGGATTGATCTCCCTACTCTACCAATCCAATATTTGGCTTTGTTCTTTTAATGAAAAAAAGAATAAGATTAGTCTAAGAGTATTCTCAGAAAAAAAAATGGATTCTCACCATATAGCAAATTTCTAAAAATACATCTAAATGCTTATAATGATCTTCATTGGTGTTCCCATAAAAAGATTTGTGCACCTAGATTGTGGTCGACTTGATCTCATAATGGCTAGCAGGAATATCAGGTAAATGGATACAAGTCGATGGGTTATAGATGAAAGAAATAAAGTATTCCTTCATTTGCATAGATGGTTGTCCAAGATTTTCAGTCATTTAATTATCGGGTATAATGTAGACTAGTCATTCAATTTCAGGATTGGGTTTAACTTGGTCAATAAAAGCGATCTCCTACTATGCATGTACTAGTGCAACCCGAACATGTGGCTCAAAATTTTTTTTATTATTTTGTTATCTTATTTTTAATTATTTTAATAATTTTATTATTTTTAATTTAATTTAAATTATTTTTATTATCTTTATTTTATTTTTTAAAGAGAAAGAGAGAAAAGGAGAAGAAAGAGATAAGAGAGTTCTGAAGAAGAGAATCTAAAGAGTCCTAGAAATGAGAAGAGAGAAAAGAATTACTTTTGATTAGGTTTAATGTTTAGTTAGCAATCAAGTTAGGTAATCAATCCTAACTAAGAGTTATTTTAGATCTAGACAACTCCTAATTGCCAAAGTCACTTTCAAGCCCTTCAAGTAAAAGATCAACCAATAAACTGGTCAAGTAAGTGTAAGGTTGGTGGAAGTCCCCTAGTTGCTTTTCTTAGACACTAATTAAATTGGCCAAGTAAACTAACGAAACTAATTAAGTAACCACCTTTCATTGGGATATGACCCCTGAACCACTTGCCTTAGACACCAGTTAAGCTAATTTATCCTATCTCGATCCAACTTTTACGATTCTTTGTCCTAGTAAGCTCGAGTTCCTTAAGGGTCAATGTTTAATTGACTTTAAATTAAAGGCTTAGGTTAATGAGGGATGCTGGTTGGTTATTTTTGGGCTAAAGAAAGATGATGAAATTTTCATCTTATCTTGATTAATGGATACTATCTTTAAATTGATTTAAGATGAATATGCATAATCAATTTCAAACAAGAAGTTCTATCGAGCTAAATAAGATGCATGAAACTAATTAAATTTGAGAGGCTTACCTTGTCTCCAGCAATCACCAAAAAATAAAAATAAAAGTAATATGATCGATGCTCTAAGTAATTAGAGTTTCTACTCTTGTCATAAAATTTTTAATTAGATTTATATGGATTATTTTAAATTAATTTGAAAAAAGTAAATAATAATAAAAAAAAAGGTCCAGGATTAGGATTGATCTCACCAAGAAAAATTGGAAGCTTTCTTCCTTCCTCTATTTTTATTTTTCTTCTTTTTCTGCAAAGAAAATAACAAAAGTTAGTAAGCTATATTTACAAAAAATCAAAGAGATTAAAAATTTTAATTTTTATGTCTTTCTCGATAATGGCGCCAAAAACTAGGTGCATTTGTCAGGATTATTTTCAACTTATTTACAAGAAAATCAAAAATTTTAATGCTCGTGTCTTCTTTGGCAACGGTGCCAAAAACAAGGTGTATTTGGTCAAATTATTCTAATTTATGTACAAAAATCAAAAAAATCAAAAAAATCAAAAATTTAAATTTTCATACTTTTTTTTGGCAATGACACCAAAAACTTGATAAAGCGTGATGTTGTCGTTAAGACACCATGTTTATCAATTTAATTCTGAGATCTTAAATAATTAGAAATACATAGAAAGTAGTGAGTCAGATCAAATCCATAGAGAAGGTAGTTCTTTAGTTTTGAAATCTTTGATTTTTATAAAAAAAATTTAAAATAAAATTAAAGTTAGAAAATAAAATTATAAATAAAAAGTAAAAGATTAAATGGTGCAGAAAGATGAACTTGGTACTAAGATCTATTATTTAGATCTTAGCATCTACTTGCAATAAAATAAATTTATGATTAAAAATAAAAAGCCAAAATTTAAAGAGCATATAATAAATTTTGCATTAGTTTAAAGTTTAGAATTTAAATAAAAAAATTAAAAAGATAAGAAAATAAATAAATAAATCTATAATAAAGGGTTGGAGTGGATCTACGTCACCTCGTCAGAAAGATGGTTGATGGACTCCTCTTTCTTCGTACTCTTTAGAGCATGCTTGCATCTCTTTCTTCTTCCTCTTTGGATTTGATTTTGATCTCAGATTGGTGTTGGCATGAAGATGGCGTAGGAGAAAGGCTCTTCTTCTCAGCACTTGTTGTCTTGAAGTAGTCTTCAGCCTAGCTTCCATCTTGTACCTTTCCCTCTCTTTGATCGAAGATGCTGAATTCTTGAGGCCTGGGCCTTTAAATAGAGGTAGGGTGGCGTCAGCGAAGAATCTAGGTGAAAATCAAATTAAAACTCCTGAAACCAAATTAAATAAGGATGTTGTCTATTGTTGCATAGACTTGATCCTTTTTGGCCATCAGATGGAGATCAAATGCTAAAAAAATCACCAAAAAAAATGCTTATATACCCAAATTGAGTCGAGATCAACATAGACCATCTGATCAAATCATCAAGCACTTTTCAGCCATTGAATTGCACCAAAAAGAGAGAGCTAAGTCTTTGAATCAAAACAGGCAGCTTTGCCACCCACGGATCATGCAGAGGGAGATTCAGAACTATTAGATCGTGCATAGGCCACTTGTGAACTGAGCATAGACTAGGATCATCATAGTCTCCACCCAATCAGCATGCAAGATGCCATAAAAAATTATAAAAAAGCTTCTGTGAGCCATGTGATATTTTTTGTGGACCCTTTAAGGGTCCACACCTTCCACGTTAGCCGTCGGTCCACTGTGGACCATGCAGTTTAGGACATCAAGGTGATGTCATGGGTCTGGGGCTAGGCTGGGTTGGCTGCTGATGGGCTACGGGCTGTCTAGGCTTCACATGTGGGCTATGTGCATGGGCCAGGCTAGGCCAGGCAACTTAGCAGGCCGATTTTGTCTTCTTTTTTTTCTTTTTCTTTTTTCCTTTGAGTCTTCAGACCAGATCCATTTTAAACCTAATTTGCTCCAAATTTTCCTCTTTTAACTAGAAAATTGAGTTCATTTTATTAGCAAACAATTTTTCCATAAAACATAAAAATATTAATTTTAAAAGTAAAAATAAATTAATTCATAAATTAATGCTTTTTTGATGTATTTATGATAATTATCAATCAGATGCCTCTCCAAGATCTTTCATCGAGAATTCTTTAGATAATCATAACTTTACAGAAATCATCATTGGAATGTCATTTCCAATTAGGAGGATTCATCCACGTACAATACAAGAAATGTGACAGTTCTCCTACTAACCTTCTTATAGATACATGATTTCTCATCGTTCTTGATGAAATCAAATAATTTGATCGCATTATTAAATCAAGTATTCCAACTCTAAGATGCTTGCTTTAGTCCACAGATGGACCATTGCAACAACTTGCAGACCTTGTGATCTCCATCACTAGATGTGAAATCTAGAGACTACTCCATATAGATATCTTCCTCAAAATATCAATTCAAGAAGTCAGTATTTCCATCCATCTATGAAATCTCATAGTCATGCCATTGCAACAGCAATAGTGTTCGAATGGATTTTAGCATGGCGATTGGTAAGAAGGTTTTCTGATAGTCAACATCTTTGCACTGACTATAACCTTTAGCCATAAGCCTAGCTTTTAAAGGTCTCTACCTTTCCATCCGAACCAATCTTTCTCTTAAAGATCTATTTACACCTAATAGAAACTATTCCTTCTGGTGGATCTACTAAGGTCAAGACCTAGTTGGTATTTATTGAATCAATCTCTGATCTCATCACTTCCAACTATATCTCAAAGTCAATGTCTGACATCACCTTATTATACCCATGAGGTATGTTTCCTCCACATCCTCTGTCATCATACTAATGTACCTTTCAGGAGGATGTGAGATCCTAATATATCTTTGAGGTGGAATGGGCGTGATAGGCTCTATGACTCGTTGCTCTTCAAAGACACTCTCTTTGAGCTCAATTTTTCTTCCATTGTCTCCAACCTCAATAAATTTTTTTTCCAAAAATTTGGCATACTGGCTCACAATCACATTATGATCCTCTGAAAGATAAAAATAGTATCCTAAAGACTCTTATGGGTATTCTATAAAACAAGCTCTCATAGATCATATCTCTAACTTGTTCACCTGTTGTCGTTTGACATAGGCTGGACATCCACCAATTTTGATATAACTAAAGTTCGGCTTCTTACCATGCCATATCTCATATGGTGTGGTAGGAATGAATTTAGAAAAAAAATTATTAATTAAATAATTGGCAGTAAGTAGGGCATATCCTTAAAGAAATAAAGGGAGGTTGATGAAGCTCATCTAGATTCTTAATTTTAAATCTTTAATTCATAATTTTAGATCTTTAAATTAAGTGCACTATGAACATGGGGTAGTTTAAATGTTAAAACTATTTTTAAATCTAAACATTTAATAATGTGTTACATACATGATCAATATCTGATTAGCTAATATTCAATAATCTAATTTTATGTATGATTAAATCTTATTATGTGTAAGATGATTTTAATTTTGATTAAGGGTTTGATGTAGTCTCATTCTAGGACAATCATAGAGCATAACAATAGTTATACTAGGGTAACCTTATCTCAGGATGATTATAGATTAATCCTAAATATTATGATGCACACGATAGATCTAATCTATAGCCATTAATTAAAATATCTAACATAAAGAGATTTAATCTTGATCATAGGTTTTACATCTCATGTATTTTAGATCAAACTATAATCATCATACTTCATACATCTCATGTATTTCAAAAAAAAAATGTAATACATCTCATGTATTTCAATTAGATCTAATCTGATTTTTAAATATGATTTTCAGATCTAAAGATTTGATTTTCAAATCATAATAACATGCATGTGAATGAAGAAAAATCCTGATTTTCCGGACCAGGTTCGTTCAGATCTGATCAGATCAAGAGATATATTTTAAAATTTTTTTTCTTTGATCCAGATTAGATCTAAAATATTTTAGATTTGATTATTATTATTATTTTAAAAATTAAAATAAAATTAGATAAATTAAATCAGATTTAATTTACCTTGAAGTGGGTAATCCTATTACCCGTTGATGATCCTGTAAGCAGTGGAAGGTTCTGGATCAAGCCATGCAAGTGCCTAGCCTCTATCGGTATCCACTCTGGCTGGATTTGGAGATCCTCATCTTCTCTATCACATCTCCAAAAATTAGATCTGGATCTGATCTAGAGGATCTTCAAAATTTCTTTTGAAGATCAGCAGTCGTCCTATGCAGCAGTGCAGCCTTCTAGCTTTCAGTCGCCTTTCTCTCATCTGGATCGCACCAACCAAAATCCAAAAGTCTTTTGGATGTGGAGAGGAGAGGGAGAAGTGGGTTTGGCATGGAGGAAGAGGGGAGAGGCAGCCTTGGGGCATGGGGAATTGTGATTCAATCTTTGAGTTGGGCGTAGTTCTTATTTATAGATTAAGCATGATCGAACTCCTCTTCTTCCCAACCAATCACAACTCTTTGTGAAATCAGATCTAAATCTGATTGGTGGGAATAGAATCCCCTGAATTCCTCCTTAGAGGGCATCTAAGACCAATCAAAGTTGGTTCTTAGGAGAACTCTAATTGGAATCCAAAAAGGAGATGGAGTCCTTGTCCAATAGGGACTCCTAGGCGCCTCCAGCTTGGGCACACGCCAAGGGTGGCGTGCACCCTCTTCCTTGCTAGGTTCTAGTAGGGGGACAGGACCCCACTAGCTCTTCAATAGGTGAGTGACACATGGATAGAAGTCAAAGTGTCAATGGTCAACATTTAACCAGTCAAAGGTAGACTTTTGACCAAAGTCAAAGAACGAGAAATGGCAGGTGACAAAAAATGATAGGTAATGTCCTATAAAATAAGACAACCTTTTCTGACTTGGACATTCTCCAGTCAGACCATATGAAGGCCTCTGATTGAGCACAAACTCCTTTGGCTCAGTCAGAAAAATTATTTGTGATAGCAAAAGAAGAATGTTAGGTTCAATCGAGTGCTAGCATGATTTTGTTGAACCTAATTGAATCTCATTCAGATCAATTGAACTAGATCAGTTCAATTGATGATCACCAAATTCAAACTCTTATTTGTGTGACCCAGATAGGTTCAATTTTGTATGGTAATGGGATATATCATGATCTCTATCATCGACATCATCGAAACTCCTTTCGATGGATCAAAACTCTTCTAATTCGAACAGCTAGAATGATCGATCATCTAAATCATTCTAATTGCTTCCAAAATCCACTAATGACACCTAGCAGTATATGGTGGCAACCCATCAGAACTGAATGCGAACCTCTTGGTGCAGCTACTTGTGTGATTAAGTTCTTCTATCTTGAGCCCCGATCAGATTAGGGTTAAGGTGAACTCGTCAAACCCTAGTCTCTGTCATATGATGTAATCATTCGATTTCAAGTCCGATGTAAAAACCTAAATAGAAACTCTTTCTATTATTTCACTCTGCCATGGCCATGGACTTCTGGACTTGATTCTCATGATCATCATTGGGCTGCTCCTCTACCACCGAGGTAGATAGATTCCATCTTGATGCTATCCAGTTCCTATAATGAACATGTTACAGCCAACATACACCTCAGGGTTCCGAATACTCGGAGATCGAGTAATGGTGTAGTGAAACTATAACACCCTCAAGGTGAACTATTGATGCACCTCAGATCAGAAAACCAGACACACCACTGCAGCATCGAGTCAGTCATCGATGAGAAGGCAGACTTCCTAATGACTACTCGAGGTGGTCATGCTTAGTGCCCTCATTCTCTAACGAGTACCTGTACTCTCACTCTGATGTCTCCACACCGTAGACTCAAGACTCATCTACTAAAGAGAAGTGATTGTACACCAACCTTTCGGATCAATCACCATCCTCGTGATGATCCTATGGTTGGGAGCATTTTATGAGTTAATAATGGTTATTCATGTCTTAAATTTTCAACTCTTGAAAATATGAATTATCATTACCCTTAACTCAAAGGATGTATCACAGACACTAAATATACATATGTGATAGAAAATAATCCATTTTATTGATTATAGTCAAAATTATAATTTTACCCCTAGAAGTGTATTACAAGTGTCAGCCAATTCTAGCTTCTAGGGCACATATATCTAACAATCTCCCACTTGTCCTAAAGTTAATTGGCTACAAGTCTAAGTCCATCTTCTCAAGGTGGGCTTCGATCTTCTACTGGCCCAATGGCTTTGTAAGTGGGTCTACCATATTATCTATAGAGTTGACTCTCTTGACCTTGACATAACCCTTCTCGAGGTAATCGCGGATGAGGTGGTATCGCCGTTCATTATGCTTGGATTTTTGGTGAGACCTTGGCCCCTTGGCAAGGGCTATGGTGCCATTGTTGTCGTAGTATAGAGGAATGGTATCTGATGGTATTACTCTAATTTCTGCAGCAAACTTCTTATACCAGAATGCTTCCTTCGCGGCCTCTGATGCAGCAATATATTATGCTTCTATGATGGAATCTACTATCACAGTTTGCTTGGAACTCTTCTAGCTGACAGCATCACCATTGCATACAAACAGACTTTCAGATGTCAACTTTCGATCATCTATATCGGACATGAAATTTGAGTTTGTGTATCCCTGAACTTGGAGTTCTCCGTTACCAAAGACCAATATCATATCCTTAGTTTTTCTCAAGTACTTAAGGATACATTTCACAGAAGTCCAGTGTTCTTCATCTGGATTTGACTGATATCTGCTTGTGACACTCACAGCATGGGCTATATCAGGTCGTGTACATAGCATGGCATACATGAGGCTCCCTATTGCAGAAGCATAAGGGATCTTGCTCATGCATTCTATTTCCTCAGGTGTGCTAGGGCACATCTTCTTGGAAAGATGAATACCATGTCTGAAGGATATTAATCCCCTCTTAGAGTTTTTCATACTAAACCTCTTTAGTACTTTCTCTATGTACATCTTCTGTGAAAGTCCTAGCATCCTATTCGGTCTATCCCTATAGACCTTAATTCCTAGAATAAAGGATGCTTCACCTAGGTCTTTCATGGAGAATTCCTTGGACAACCATAATTTGACTGTTGTCATCATGGGAATATCATTCCCAATAAGGAGGATGTCATCCACGTACAATACGAGGAAGACAACAGCGCTCCCACTGACCTTTTTGAAGACACATGGTTTTTCTTCATTTTTGATGAAACCAAATATTTTGATCACATCATTGAAATGAGTGTTCCAGCTCCGAGATGCTTGCTTAAGTCCATATATGGACCTTTGCAGCTTGCAAACCTTGTGATCAGTATCACTGGATGTGAAACCTAGCGGCTGTTCTATATAGATATCTTTCTCAAGATATCCATTCAAGAATGCTGTTTTCACATCCATTTGCCATATTTCATAATCGAAATAGGCTGCAATGGCAAGCAATGTGCGGATGGACTTTTAGCATAGCCACTGGAGAAAAGGTATCCTGATAGTCAATGCCTTCGCGTTGACTATAACCTTTTGCCACTAGTCTAGCCTTGAATGTCTCCACATTCCCATCTACACCAATCTTTCTCTTGAAGATCCATTTACACCCAATAGGTACTATACCTTCTGGTGGATCTACCAAGGTTCAGACTTGGTTTGAGTGCATCGAGTCAATTTCTGACTGCATTGCCTCTAGCCATTTCTCGAAGTCGATATCTGATATCGCCTCATTGTAGGTTTTGGGATCATCACCATGAGCACCATTACCTACGAGGAACATTTCCTCTACTTCCTCTAAAATAATACCTAAGTATCTTTCAGGGGGATGGAAAACTCTTTTCGATCTACGAGGTGGAGGAGGTAGTGTTCTTATTGGCTCAACCTGATTTGGTTCCAATTGGTCCTTAGCTCATTGTACTTGTGAGACTTTCTCATCAAGCTTGATCTGCTTTCTAATGCCGCTATCTTGAATAAACTATTTTTCAAGAAAGATGGCATGTCGACTCACAATCACATTGTGGTCTTCTGAAATGTAGAAATAGTATCCTAATGACTCTTTAGGATATCCTATGAATCGAGCTCTGAAGGACCTAAACTCTAACTTGTTCCGCTTGTTGTCTTTTGACATGAGCCGGACAACCCCAAATTCTGAGATGACTCAAACTTGGTTTCTTATCATGCCATATCTCATACGGTGTGGTAGGAACGGTCTTAGAGAAAACCCTATTCAGTAGATAAATTGAAGTTAACAATGAATGTCCCCAAAGAAAATCAGGGAGGTCTGTGAAGCTCATCATGGATCGAACCATATCCAATAGGGTCCGATTTCTCCATTCTGAAACCCTATTGAGTTGAGGTGTTCCTAGTGGAGTCCATTGAGAGACTATGCCATTTTCCTTAAGATAGTCTAAGAATTTCCAGCTAAGGTATTCACCTCCTCGATCTGATCGAAGAACCTTAATGATTTTTCAGTTTATTTTTCTACTTCATGTCTGAATTCTTTGAACTTTTCAAAAGCTTCAGACTTGTGTCTCATAAGATACACATACCCATACCTAGACAGATCATCGGTAAAGGTAATGAAGTAGACAAAATTGCCTCTAGCCGGCACATCAAATGGGCCGCACACATCAGTATGTACTAGGGCAAGGAGATCTGTGGCCCTTTCCCCATGTCCAACAAAAGGGAGTTTGGTCATTTTGCCTTGGAGACAAGATTCGTAAGTTGGATATGACTCGGAAGTCAATGGACTCAATAGCCCATTTTTCTTCCCAATTTGTTGATCCTATCTTCTGCTATATGACCTAATCTTAGGTGCCATAGATACCTATCGTTTGGACTATCCCTAGGTCGTTTGGCATTCACATTTTGCTCGATAGTTAGAATAGGTACATCAATATGTAGCTGATAAAGACCATTAATAAGGAAACCATTTGCAATTTTATTTCTTTCATAAAGAATGTTACAATGGTCCTTAAAGAAGGTAATCACATAGCCTTCTAGTGCTAAGCATGAAACAGAAATCAAATTCCTGCTAGCTGCAGGCACATAATAACAGTCTTTCAAAACTAAGTCTAAACCAGATGGTAATCGAAGAGGATATGTTCCACGGCTACTGCAGCAACTCTTGCTCCATTACCGATGCATAGGATCATGTCTCCATCCCTCAACCTCTTGCTATCCTCAAGACCCTGCATGAAAGTGCACAGATGAGCACTAGAACCAGAGTCAAGCACCCAACTGGATGCAGAAGAAACTATAAGGTTAGACTCAATAACGAGCATACCTCCAGAAGGACCTTCCTTCTTGTTCTTCAGGGTGGCCAGGTAAGTAGGGCAGTTCCGCTTTCCAGTGGCCATCGCTGTTGCAATGGAAATACTTTTCCTTTGACATCGGCCTTTTTCTTCGGCTCTGCCTTCTTCTTCTTTATTCCTTCCACCTTCTGCTTTTTTGCAGACTTCTTTTTCTTTCCATAAGACTTTTTTTTTGAAGAAGTCCATTTCCATAGCAAGAACTGAGCCTTTAGAACCTTTCATAGAAAGCTCAGCGGTAACCAGCATATTCATTAATTCGGCCAAGGAATTTTGAAGTTTATGCATGTGGTAATTCATGATGAATTGCCCATATGCATCAGTCAAGGATTGCAGAATAATATCGTTCTGCAGGTCCAAGTCTAACTTCACACCGAGCTTCTCAAGCTCTTCCATGTCCTTGATCATTGTCAGACAGTGATCTTGGACTGACTGCCCATCATGCATCTTAGCCTTAAAAAGTCATTTCGTGACTTGATATTTGGCTGCGCGACTCTGTTCACCAAACATCTCCTATAGGTGAGCCAACATTTGGCGAGCAGTCCTGATATCTTCATGTTGGCGCTGGAGCTCATCAGACATCGAGCCCAACATGTAATATCTGGCCTTATTATCTTCGTCTATCCATTTTTCTAGAGACGCTCTCTGTTCAATAGATGGATGGGCTGGTAAGGTGGGAGGGTCCTGGTCCAAAACATGGGTTAACTTCTCGGAACCCAAAACAATTTTGTAGTTCCTGAGCCAATCTTTATAATTGGGTCCGGTCAGTCTATGTGTGTCCAGGATACGTGCTAATGGGTTGGACGCAGATATTTTTCTATAGAGAGTCAAAGATTCTAGTTAGATATTGTAATTATGACTTGACCAATTTATTTAGAAATTTTATTTTTAAACAAATTAGCTCCCACTATTTTCTCTGGATCCCTACACTCTCCTCTGTAGAGATGCGAAAATCTCCATGATTAATGATTTCTAGTGGGTGGTGCGGTCTCACCAACTGACTCATCACCTCACCTAACAGTTATTGGTGATGGGTTAGCCAATGAGTGAACAACTCTTGTTCAATGATTCTCTAATCATGGTGCACCCAAACTTGGTCTCTAATTCATGAATCTCACCGTATCCAAAATATTGATCCACTCCTTAGTTAAGTCAGACCCACCATTTGCATAGACTGAATTCCTAATTGAGTCTCTCACCGTATCCAAAATATTGAGCCCAACTCATCCTCCAGCCCATAGCATCCAATGCCTAATAGACATGGTTGCATCTTTCCTGGTGCAACTGAGCCACTGTATCCAGTCGAGAATAATCAACCCTGGGAAGGGCCCGCACATCTACAATGGTGGAAGACCTCAGACTTAATCTTTTCTTAGGGAGAATTGATTCAGGTCTCATTAAACTAGACTTGTCATAGTCATAACAATTATGACTAACCTAGTGGCATGGGTTAGCTCGGATTATTGACCACCTCAGATCAGAACTGTGTCAACAGATATGGCCAGGTAAGTGAGATCGGTGGAAGGAATATGCCATTAACTCGTACAAGAATGCATTCAGATCGAGTAGCTTCCAATTAAAAATCAGTCGGTCGTATGTGCCAAACTTACCTTAGACACCAAATTATTGAGTCAGAACCAATTGGGTTAGCCTACAATCCAGACTCTAACCTCTGAGCCTAATTAGGTCTTGCTTGATCGTGACTCGATCTTGACCCAGACTTAATCCTATTAGGCTGGTCAATTTAAGCATTGTTGATCCCATCTAACCAACTCTTGATTCGGTTTGATCAACCGCTTAGACCTAATTGAGCTACCCAAGCCCGAACCCAGTATTATGAATATGTCTTAGATCTAAAATTCTCAATTTTAGACCTAATTAATATTCCATAATCTTAATTTTTAATTAAGTAGGGTTCATAAACAAAATATGCACAATAAATCCTAGGGTTTCAGGATCTAGGGTTTTGCAGAAAGTAAGTTTTGGGTTTCTGATTAAGGACGAACGCGCAGCACCCCTACACATCATAAGAACACCCCATCGAATGGGAAGAGAGGGCCTTTAAACCCTTCTTCATTCTTATGACCGGACGGCCAAGAGGAATGCCTTAATCAGGAACATGCAATACTACAAAATAGTTTTAGATCTATATCATATATCTCATATACAAATTAGATCTAATCATGGCATATTTTGCATACATCTCATGTATCGAATCATGCATATTTTTAGATCTAAATTATCTCATAATAATCTAAAAAATTAGATTTAAATTGATCTAATCAAAATAAATTCTAATCTAGACAATTATGTAGAACTATTCTACAACTAGTCTAGACATGCATCAATCATATCTCATATGATATTTAAAATTAAATAATTTTATTTTGCTATTTTTTAGATGTTATTATAACCATTATAATATCAAAAAATAATAAATAAATCAATCTAAAATATGATTTAATCAAATTAAATTAGAAAACATGCAAGACTATTCTATAGAACTATTCTATTTTAGAACTAGTCATGCATATTTTCTAATCTTAGATCCAAATCATTTAATTTTAATTTTTTCTGATTTTAGATCTGATCACATCTCATGTGACATCTGAAATTACTTATTTTCTAATTAAAATAAATTTAAAATTAGATCTAAACACTTTTAGAACCTTGGCTCTGATACCAGTTGAAGGAAAATCCTGATTTTCCGGATCCAGGTTCGTTCAGATCTGATCAGATCAAGAGATATATTTCATAATTTTTTTTCTTTGATTTAGATTAGATCTAATATGTTTTAGATCTAATTATTATTATTTTAGAAATTAAAATAAAATTAGATAAATTAAATTAGATTTAATTTACCTTGAAGTGGGTAATCCTATTACCCGTTGATGATCCTGTAAGCAGTGGAAGGTTCTGGATCAAGCCATGCAAGTGCCTAGCCTCTATCGGTATCCACTCTGGCTGGATTTGGAGATCCTCATCTTCTCTATTACATCTCCAAAAATTAGATCTGGATCTGATCTAGAGGATCTTTAAAAGTTCTTTTGAAGATCAGCAGTCGTCCTATGCAGCAGTGCAGCCTTCTAGCTTTCAGTCGCCTTTCTCTCATCTGGGTCGCACCAACCAAGCTCCAAAACTCTTTTGGTTGTGAAGAGGAGAGGGAGAAGATGTGTTTGGCATGGAGGAAGAGGGGAGAGGCAGCCTTGGGGCGTGGGGAATTGTGATTCAATCTTTGAGTTGGGCATAGGGTCTTATTTATAGATTAAGCGTGATCCAACTCCTCTTCTTCCCAACCAATCATAACTCTTTATAAAATCATATCTAAATCTGATTGGTAGAAATAGAGTCCCCTGGATTCCTTCTTAGAGGGCACTTAAGATCAGTCATAGTTGGTTCTTAGGAGAACTCTAATTGGAATCCAAAAAGGAGATGGAGTCCCTGTCCAATAGGGACTCCTAGGCGCCTCCAGCTTGGGCACACGCCATGGGGTGTGTGCCCTCTTCCTTGCCAGGTTCTGGCAGGGGGAGGCATGTGCCCTCTTCCTTGCCAGGTTCTGGCAGGGGGACAAGCCCCCACCAGCTCTACAATAGATGCATGACACATGGACAGAAGTCAAAGTTTCAATGGTCAACATTTGACCAATCAAAGGTAGACTTTTGACCAAAGTCAAAGAACGAGAAATGGCAAATGACCAAAAATGGTAGGTAATGTCCTACAAAATAAGATAACCTTTTTTGACTTGGGCAACCTCTAGTCAGACCTTATAAAGGCCTCTGATTGAGTACAAACTTTTTTGGCTCAATCAGGATAACTTATTTGTGATAGCAAAAGTAGAACGTTAGGTTCAATCGAATGCTAGCACGATTTTCTTGAACCTAATTGAATCTCATTCAGATCAATTGAACTAGACCAGATTAATTGATGATCACCAAATTCAAATCCTTGTTTATGTGACCCAATTAGGTTCAGTTCGGTATGGTAATGGGATATGTCATGATCTCTATCATCGACATCATCGAAACTCCATTCGATGGATCAGAACTCTTCTGATTCAAATAGCTAGAATGATCGATCATCTAAATCATTCTAATTGCTTCCAAAATTCACCAGTGACACCTAGCAATATATGGTGGCAACCCATCAGACCTGAATGTGAACCTCTTGGTGTAGCTACTTGTATGATTAAGTTCTTCTATCTTGAGCCCCGATCAGATTAGGGTTAAGGTGAACTCGTCAAACCCTAGTCTCTGTCATATGATGTAATCATTCGATTCAAGTCCGATGTGAAAATCTAAATAGAAACTCTTTCTATTATTTCACTCTACCATGGCCATGGACTTCTGAACTTGATTCTCATGATCATCATAGGGCTGCTCCTCTACCATCCGAGGTAGATAGATTCCATCTTGATGCTATCCAGTTCCTACAATGAACATGCTATAGCCAACATACACCTCAGGGTTCCGAATGGCTAGGAGATTGAGTAATGGTGTAGTCAAACTATAACACCCTCAAGGTGAACTGCCGATGCACCTCAGGTCAAAGAACCAGACACACCACTGCAGCATCGAGTCAGTCATTGACGAGAAGGTAGACTTCCTAATGACTACTCGAGGTGGTCACGCTCAGTGCCCTCGTTCTCTAACGAGTATCCTATACTCTCGCTCCGGTGTCTCCACACCGTAGACTCAAGACTCATCTACTAAAGAGAAGCGATTGTACACCAACCTTCCCGATCAATCACCATCCTCGTGATGATCCTATGGTCGGGAGCATTTTATGAGTTAATAATGATTATTCATGTCTTAAATTTTCAACTCTTGAAAATATGAATTATCATTACCATTAACTCAAAGGATGTATCACAGACACTAAATATACATATGTGATAGAAAATAATCCATTTTATTGATTATTGTCAAAATTATAATTTTCCCCAGAAGTGTATTACAAGTATCAGCCAATTCTGGCTTCTAGGGCACAAATATCTAATAGTGAAATACCTGCATATTCTGATTTCTACATGCATATCCTGGATGTTTGACATCCTACAAGTGGTATTAGAGTAATACTATAGACAAACTACAATAACTCGAATTATGAACAGCCAAGACACTATAGGTCAAAAAACTATCCACACAACTACAACATCGAGTAAGTCATTGATGAGTGGATAACCATCCAAGTGACTTCTCATGTTGGTTATGCTCAGTACCCTTAATCTTTATCAAACACCTACACTCTCATTTTAGTGTCCTTATATTGTACACTCGAGACTTGTCTACACTCGTAGAGAAGTGATCCATGCACCAATCTTTTCGGATTAGTCACCATCTCTATGACGATCTATCGATTAGGAGAATTTAAGAATTGACCCTAAATGACACATGCCTCAAATTATCAACTCTTGAGAATACGTGTTATTGTCAAGTCAACTTCTTGGACAATTCATGGACATAATTAAAACACACAATACATGAATGAAAATAACCCAAATTTTATTTATTTCAAAGTTTTAATTATAAAATTATGCTCCTAGAATGTGTACATAAGAGATAAATCAAATATAGTGAATGAAATTCTAGAAGTTGAAAAATAAAATCAAGCATTGCTAATGAATATAAAATTTCCTATTTTCAAGCAATACTTCAATCAAAGTCATTTCCTATTTTCAAGCTTACACAAAAGCCTATGTATAAGCTGAAGAATAACTAAAGTTAGCTTCTTTCCAAAGTTAATCTTTATTTTTTTCATAACAAAATATAATAAGGAAAACACCAAAGCTAGAAATGAAAACCACTCACCTCAACTGGTTGCTAGCTAAATTGTTTACTCAAGTACCGTTCCAACTCTTTTCTTTTCCTCAACTAATAAAATTCTGTTGCCAACCATTAGGTTTCCTAGCTTCCTTAATTTTAGCACTTTTCCTCTTTCTTTCACCTCATTTATCACTAAATCTCTATTCTCTAATGTTGGGGTATCAACTCATTATGATACCACTTGATGAGAATCTCGTACTGGATATTATGGCAAAAAGAAAAAAGAAAATAAAATAAGAACACAATCAAGTACGTATATCAGCCCAAAGGCTCGCCTCGATGGAGCATGCAAAGTTTCACTATGAAAAAGAAAAAGATACAAAAAGAGATTATCCACTTTCAACTCACATATGCAATTCTTTCAACTAGAAGCTATCCTTACAAAGCTTCCTCTTGGAGATCCCTTGAAATGGCCGTAGTCCACTGCCTAGCTGTCTACTCGAAGCCCCCTACTCCTGCTATCTACTGGCACCTTTCTTCTACTCCCAATCATATTTTAGGTCCTATCTAAGCTGCTGCTAAGCCACCACCTACTACACCATTCAGTTTGCTCTCCAGGCCTTTTAAAGACCTCTATCCAATCCTGAATCGGAGACCTCTATCCGATTTGAAGTCAAAAAAGACCCCCATCCTCTCATAAAACCCACGAGAAGGCCTAGTCTATGCGATAATTTCCATAGAGCTCACGAAGTTTTTTGCACGCATGCTAGGCACTTCTCTGGCATGCTGTCACCACCTAGGCACCCGAACAGAAGCCAGAACTGACCCCCTACCTTCACACTGCCACCTAGGCCAAGGCTGCTCCCGTACGCATGTCGACTTGGAGTTGAGCCGAATAAGCATGCGCTTGTGCGTGCATTTGTCACCCACGATGGGCCTAGCACGGCCAAACACCTGCTGTGCTGTGGGCGCCCATGGCCCAGCGCCTGTTGGCTCCCATATGTGGCCCAACATGCTACTGGCACCTGCATGTAGCCTAGCACACTACTGGCCTAGCTGACCGAACCTGGCTCACATAGCCACTGCCCAGTGGGTACCACTCGATGGTCGGTTTTCTTTGGTAGCTTTCTTATGCATTATGTTCACCGTCTGAACCCTGATTTGGGTGTTCTTAGGTTCGTTCGACTTTGTTCATCATCCTGGATCTCATTGTAGGCCTATTATTAAAGAATTCAAGGCATTTTTCTCAACAATCTCCATCTTGACTCTATATTCGATCTCCACCTGTCTGAGAGCTTGTCTCGCTCTCCTATTCCCTGAGGCAATCACCTACTGATCATGGATGGACAAACATGGAAATTGAGCTAGGTCACTCAATCCCACCTCTATCAATTATTATGATCCTCCTGACCTGAGACCTACTTGAGATAGCCTCCTGTGGCAATAGGAACTTTACCTTGCAACATCGCATGTCTGAAAGAAAAACTGCTTTTTCCATCATAGGATCGATCTAATCTAATCAAATCTATAGAAAAGATTTTAAAAATATTTCTATAATATTTAATTAGATCAAAGAGTTCTTCAATCTGATTTTAAATGTTTGATACTAAAATTTAAAATTAAAATTAAAATAGTAACATCTGATGTTACCTTTAAGGTAAAGTGCTTTTACCCTATTGATGATCTACTAATGCTTTGGATTCTGGATCAAGCCGTGCACGTGCTTGGCCTCTGTCGGTGTCCACTTAAGCTGAATCTGGAGGTGCTCTCCTTCTAGATCTGATCATCAAAAATTAGATCTAAATCTGATTTTGTAGAGTCTTTGAATCAATCAATGAAGGTGGCACGCACGAGCGTTGTCTCTTTTCTTGAAACCTTTACACCAATTCCTATGGATCTTCTCTTGGAACCTTGGCCCAACCTTTGGGCATGGAGAAGAAAAGGAGGAGGGATGTGGAGAAAGAGGGGACAACAGCAAGTGGGGGCTTGGGGCGTAGAGCAACAATCATGAGAAACCCTAGGGCGTAGTGTCTCTTAAATAGAGCCATACGCCACCTCAATGTTTCAATCAATCAAGCAACCAATTGCTTGATTTAATTCTGATTTCTTGACTAATTTTCATGCCAACTCACATCAGAATTTCCATCCCAAATATTCTATATAATGCAGTACAAAATAGGTAGGAAAAAGGGAAGGAAGTTTAGTGCGCGATGGGCTCTTCCTTCTCTCTTAGAGTTTGATCTCTATCAAAATTCTTTGACTGGTCAAATCTGAAATTTGACCAAGTCAAAGCATATCCACTTTAGGTGCATGCCTAGGGGGACGCGTGCCCTCTCCATGCTGTACCAATTAAGTGGGGTTGCATGCCCCTAGAAAATCTCCAGGGGGTATGCACCCCTAATTCCTTCTTTCTTACAAAAGGGTCAACCTTTGATCGTGGTGTGTGACAGAAAAAGGTAGATGATCAGAAATGGTAGGTGATCAAAAATGGTAGGTGTTGTCCTAAAAATCATCTAATGAATTAAGACAATCCAAGCTCTAATCAGAATTTTGGTTGAGTCAAAGCCATTTGTGATGAACCAAAAAGACTATAGAAGGAGAATGTTAGGTTCAATCATGTGCTAGCATGATTTCCTTGAACTTAATTGGATCTAATCCAAATCAATTGAGCTAACTCAGTTCCATTGATCACAACCAAACTCAAACCCTTGTATGTATAGCCTAGTTAGATTCAATTCTATATGATAATGAGATATGTCATGATCTCTATCATTGACATCATTGAAACACCTTTCTATGGATCAGAACTTTTCTGATTCATACAATTGGAATGATCAATGATCAAGACCATTCTAATTGCTCCCAAAATCCACTAGTGACACCTAGCAGCTTAAGATGGCAATCCATCATAATTGAAAGTGAACCTCTCAGTGCAGCTATCTATGTGAATCAATTCTACTATCACGAGTCTCAAGAGGATTAGGGTTTAAGGTAAACTCGACAAAAGCCAACATTCATCATATGAATGAATCATTCGATTTGAGTCCGATATAAAATCCTATTAGAAATTTTTTTTCTATTATTTCACACTACCATGGTCGTGGGCTTAAAAACTCAATCTCATGATCATCGTAGGACTACTCCTCCACTACCAAGATTGATAGATCCCATCTTGGTGCAATCTAGTTCCTATGAATAACATGCTATAGCCAACATATACCTCAGGATTCTGAATGGCTAGAAGATTGAGTTATAGTGTAGTTAAACTATAACACATTCAAGGTGAACTACTGATGTTTCTCAGATCAAAGAACCTGACACATGACTACAGCATCAAACCAGTCATTGATGAGAAGATAGACTTTCTTATAACTACTCGAGATGGTCATGCTCAGTGCCCTCATTCTCTAATGAGTACCTATACTTTCACTCTGGTATCTCCACACCATAGACATAAGACTCATCTATCCGAAGAAAGTGATGGTACACCATTCTTCTAGATCAATCATCATCCTTGTGACGATCCTACAGTCGGAAGCAATTTATGAGTTAATTATGAAAATTCATGTCTTAAATTTTTTAACTCTTGAAAATATGAATTGTCATTACTATTAACTCAAAAGATGTATCATAGATACTTTTAAATACATACTGTGGTAGAAAAATAATTTTTTTATTAATTTATAGTCAAAATTATAAAATTATTCTTAGAAGTATATTATAAATGTCAGCCAAAATGACTTCTAGAGCACACATCTAACAAACTCCCACTTGACCAAAAGCCAATTGGCTACAAATTTAAGTCCCATCTTCTCAAGGTGGGCTTTGATCTTGTACTGCCCTAAAGGCTTCGTTAGTGGATCTACCATGTTGTTCATGAAATCGACTCTCTTGACCTCGACGTAACCCTTCTCGAGGTAATCGTAGATGAGGTTGAATCGCCACTAGCTGTGCTTGGATTTCTGGTAAGATGTCAACTCCTTAGCTAAAGCTATGGTGCCAATATTATCGCAGTACAGAGGATCGACATCCAATGGATATCAGAATGCCTCTTTTGTAGCTTTTAATGCAACGATGAACTCTGCTTCTATGGTGGAATCTACTATCATGGTCTGCTTGAAACTCTTTCAGTTGACAGTACCATCATTGCATCCAAACAGACTACTAGATATCGACTTTCGATCATCTATATCAGACATAAAATCTGAGTCTATATAATTCTAGACTTAGAGTTCTCCATTACCAAAGATCAAGAATATATCCTTAGTTCTTCTCAAGTACTTAAGGATACACTTCACAGAAGTTCAGTGCCCTTCACCCAGATTTGACTGATACCTGCTTGTGACACTCATAGCATGGGCTATATCAGGTCGTGTACATAGCATGGCATACATGAGGCTTCCTATTGTAGAAGCATAAGGGATCTTGTTCATACATTCAATCTTCTTAGGTATGCTAGGGCACTTCATCTTGGAGAGATGAATACCATGTCCGAAGGGTACTAATCTCCTCTTACAGTTTTTCAGACTGAACCTCTTCAGCACCTCCTCTATATACATCTGTGAGAGACCCAGCATCCTATTCAGTCTATCCCGATAGACCTTAATTTTTAGAATAAAGGATGCCTCTCCTACGTCTTTAATAGAGAACTCTTTTGATAACTACATTTTGATCGTAGTCAACATGAAAATATCATTCTCAATAAGGAGGATGTCATCCATGTACAGTATAAGAAAGACAATAGTGCTCCCACTAATCTTTTTGAATACATAGGACTCCTCATTTTTTATGAATCCAAATGATTTGATCATATCATTAAAATGAGCATTCCAACTCTAAGATGCTAGCTTAAGTCCATAGATGGACCTTTACAGCTTACAGACCTTGTGATCAGCATCACTGGATGTGAAACCTAGCAACTGTTTCATATAGATATCTTCCTCAGGATATCCATTTAACAATACCATTTTCACATCCATCTACCATATTTCATAATCAAAATAGGCTACAATAACAAGTAGGGTATGGATGGATTCAAGCATGGCTACCGGTGAGAAGGTATCCTGATAGTCAATATCTTTGTGCTGACTATACCCTTTGACCACTAACTAGCTTTGAATGTCTCCACATTCTCATCTATACCTATCTTTCTCTTATAGATCTATTTATACCCAATAGGTACTATACCTTCAGATGGCTCTACCAAGGTCTAGACTTGGTATGATCATATTGAGTTAATCTCTAACTTCATTGTCTCTAACTATTTCTCGAAGTCGATATCTGATATCACCTCATCATAGCTTTTGGGATCATCACCATGAACCCTATTTTCTATGCGGAGCATTTTTCTGCATCTTCTGAAATAATGTCTACGTATCTTTCAAAAGGATGGAAAATCCTATTTGATCTACAAGATGGAGGGGGTTGTGATTGGTGATTAGGTTCTATAGGTTCCTTAGCTCGTTACTCTTGGGAGACATTCTCCTCGAGCCTTATCTATCTTTTGATGCCACCATCTTGGATAAATAACTTTTTAAGAAAGATGGCATGTCAACTCACAATCACCTTATGGTCTTCTAGGAAATACAAATAATATCCTAACAACTTTTTAGGATATCCTATAAAACAGGCTCTAAAGGACCTAGACTCTAACTTGTCCGCCTGCTGTCTCTTGATATGAGCCAGACAACTCCAAATTCTAAGATGACTCAGACTTGATTTCTTACCATGTCATATCTCATACGGTGTGGTAGGAACAGTTTTAGAGAAAATCCAATTTAGAAAGTAAATTACAGTCATTAAACTATGTCCCCAAATAAAATCTAGGAGGTCCGTAAAGCTCATCACGGATCGGACCATATCTAATAGGGTCCAGTTCCTTCATTCTGAAATCCCAATGAGTTGAGGCATTCCAGGTGGAGTCCATTGAAAGACTATGCCATTTTTCTTAAGATAGTTTAAGAATTCCTGACTAAGGTATACACCTTCTCAATCTAATCAAAAAACCTTAATGAATTTTTAATTTGCTTTTCTACTTCAAGTCTGAATTTTTTAAACTTTTCAAAGTTTTCAGAATTGTGTCGCATTTTATACACATACTCATACGGAGAGAAATCATCAGTAAAGGTGATGAAGTAGACATAGTTGTCTCTAGCCGATATATTAAATAGGCCACACACATCAGTATGTACTAGGACAAAAAGGTCCGTAGCCTTTTTCCCATGTCCTACAAAAGAGAGCGCGGTGATTTTGCCATGAACGCATGATTTGAAGGAAAAAAACCTAATTTTTTGGGTCAGGTTAATTCATATCTGATTGGATCAAGAGAGATATTTCAAAAATTTTCTCTTGGATTCAGATAAGATCTGAGACTTTCCAAATTTGATATTATTGATCTAAAAAAAATAAAATAAAATAAAAAATAAATTAAATCTAATTTAATTTATCTTGTTGAGGGTAATCTGATTATCCTATGATGATCCAGATGTCTGCTTGAGGTTCTGGATCTAGCCATGCAAGTGTCTGGCTTCTACCGGTATCCATTCAAATAGGATCTGAAGATCTTCTCCTTCTTTATCATCTCTCCAAAAATTAGATTTGGATCTGATTTTGAAGATCTTCAAAACTTCTTTCAAAGATGTGAGTTATCTCTTACAGCAGTGTTGCCTTCTTCCTTTTCTTGTCGTCTTTCTCTTGCTTGGATCACACCAAACTAAAATCCAAAAATTCTTAGGCGTGGGTAGGAGAGAGAAGATCTAAAGATGGCATGGAGGAGGGAGAGGGCAACCTTGTGGCATGGGCAATGGGTCAAGCTTTGTTAAATCTTGGCATAGATAGGGTTTTTATAGACCCTGTTGCACCATGTAGTGCCACATTATCCCGACCAATCATAGCCTTTTATGCAATCGGATCTATATCTGACTGGTGGGATGACATCATCTGATCCAATCAGATGAGAGCCCCTCTAAATCAACATTAGATGGTGCCAAGACTAGTCGAAGACAAGTCTTTGGCACCACCTAGGTAGAAACCCCGAAGCAACTGGAGTCCCATCTATATGAGACTCCAGATGCTTTATCCATGGGCGCACGCCTTCCGAAGCCATGCGCCCCTTATCCATCTACTTTTTAGCAACTGGATGAAGGTGTGCACCCCTTATCCATCTACTTTTTAGCAACTTGATCGATCCAAAAATTCTCTCCTATGAGTGCATAACACATGGGCAGATGTCTAAGTGTCAAAGGTCAACGTTTGACCAAATGTCCGAAATAGGATTTAGCAGGTGACGAAAAATGGCAGGTGTTGTCTCAAATTCATCTCATAAATTAAGACAATCCTTTTTTGATCTGAACAAGCTCTAGTCAGACCAAGTAAATGTACCTGAGTGAGTCCAAATATATTTGGCTCAATCGAGAAAAGTTTTAATGATAATTAAAGGAGAATATTAGGCTAAATCATGTGCTAGCATAATTTTCTTGAACCTAATTGAATCTTATTCAAATTAATTGAACTAGATTAGTCTAATTGATGATATCTAGATTGAAACCCTTATTTGTGTGATCCAGTTAGGTTCAGTTTCGTATGGTAATAAGATATGTCATGATTTCTATCATCGACATCATCCAAATACCTTCTGATGGATCAGAACGTTTTTTATTTAAACAACTAGTATGATTGATCATTTAAATCATTCTAATTGATCTCACAATCTACTAGTGACACCTAGCAGCATATGGTGGCAATCCATCAGAATTGAAAATGAATCTCTCGATGCAGTTACCTATGTGATTAAGTTCTTCTATCTTGAGCCCCGACTAGATTGGGGTTACGGTAATCTCGTCAAACCCTATATCCATCATATGATTAATCATTCAATTCAAGTCCAATGTGAAAACCATAATAGAAACTCTTTCTATTATTTCACTTTGCCATGGCCATGGGCTTATGGACTTGATTCTCATGATCATCATAGGGCTACTCCTCATCTACCGAGGTAGATAGATTCCTTATTGGTGCAATCCAATTCCTACAATGAATATGCTATAGCCAACATACATCTCAAGATTTCGAATGGCTAGTAGATCGAGTCATGGTGTAGTCAAACTATAACACCCTCAAGGTGAACTGTCGATGCACCTTAGGTCAAAGAATCAGACACAACTATAGCTTCGAGCCAGTCATCGACGAGAAGGTAGACTTCCAAATGACTACTCAAGGTGGTCAAGCTCAGTGCCCTCATTCTCTAACTAGTAACTGTACTTTCGCTCTGGTGTCTCTACACCATAGACTCAAGACTCATCTACTATAAAGAAGCGATTGTACACCAACCTTTCAGATCAATCATCATCCTCATGATGATCTTACGGTCAGGAGCATTTTATGAGTTAATAATAAAAATTCATGTCTTAAATTTTCAACTCTTGAAAATAAGAACTATCATTGCCATTAACTCAAGGAACGTATCACAGACACTAAATGCACATTATGATAGAAAATAACCCATTTTATTATTTATAGTTAAAATTATAATTTTGACCTTAGAAGTGTATAACAAGTGTCAGCCAATTCTGACTTCTAGGGCACACATATCTAACAAACTCCCATTTGACTTAAAACCAACTAGCTACAAATCTAAGTCCCATCTTCTCAAGGTGGGTTTCGATCTTCTACTAGTCCAACAACTTTGTAAGTGGGTCTGTCACATTGTCTATGGTGTTGACTCTCTTGACCTCGACGTATCCTTTCTTCAGGTAATCACAGATGAGGTAGTATCACCGCTCGATGTGTTTGAATTTCTGATGAGACCTTGGCTCCTTAGCAAGGGCTTTGGCACCATTATTGTTGCAGTATAGAGAAATGGCATCTGATGGCATCACTTCGATCTCTATGGTAAATTTTTTGTATCAGAATGCCTCTTTTGCAGCTTCTAATGCAGCGATGTATTCTACTTCCATAGTAAATCTGCTATTACTATCTTTTTGGAATTCTTCCAACTGATAGCACCACCATTACACACAAACAGATTCCTAGTTGTTGACTTTTGATCATCTATATTGATAACAAAATCCGAGTCTGTATATCCTTGGACGTTGAGTTCTCCATTACCAAAAACCAAGAACATCTCCTTAGTTCTTCTTAAGTACTTAAGGATACATTTCATAGAAGTCCAATGTTCTTCTTTTGGATTTGATTGATATCTACTTGTGACACTTATAGCATGGGCTATATCAAGTCGTGTACATAACATGGCATACATGAGGCTTCCAATTGCAGAAGCATAAGGGATCTTGCTCATGCATTCAATCTCCTCTGGTGTGTTGGAACACATTTTCTTGGAGAGATGAATGCCATGTTTGAAGGGTACCAAACCCCCTCTTGGAGTTTTTCATGCTAAACCTCTTTAGCACTTTCTCTATGTACATCTTCTGTGAAAGACCTAGCATCCTATTCGGTCTATCTCTATATACTTTGATTCCAAGAATGAAGGATGCTTCTCCTAGGTATTTCATTAAGAATTCTTTAGATAACCTTATTTTAACTATGATCAACGTGGGAATATCATTTTCAATAAGGAGGATATCATCTACGTACAGTACGAGGAAGACAATAGCGCTCCCACTGACCTTTTTGAAAATACATGATTTCTCCTCATTCTTGATGAAACCAAATAAATTGGTAACATCATTAAAATGAGTATTTCAGCTTCGAGATGCTTGCCTAAGTCTATATATGGACCTTTGTAGCTTGCACACTTTGTGATCAGTATCACTGGATGTAAAACCCAGCAGCTATTCCATATAGATATCTTCCTCAAGATATCCATTTAAGAACGTCATTTTCACATCTATTTTTCATATTTCATAATCAAAATAGGCTGCAATAGCAAGCAATGTGCGAATGGATTTAAGTATGGCTACTGGTGAAAAGATATCCTGATAGTCAATGCCTTCGTGCTGACTATAATCTTTTGCCATTAATCTAGCTTTGAATGTCTCTACATTTCCATCTGCATCAATCTTTCTCTTGTAAATCCATTTACACCCAATAGGTACTATACCATCTGGTTGATCTACCAAGGTTCAAACTTGGTTTGAGTGCATCGAGTCAATTTCTAACTTCATTGCCTCTAACCATTTCTCGAAGTCGATATCTGATATCATCTCATTATAGGTTTTAGGATCATTACCATGAACTCCATTACATACGAGGAACATTTCTTCTACTTTCTCTGAAATAGTACCTAAGTACCTCTCAAGGGGATGAGAAACTCTTTTCGATCTTCGAGATGGAGGAGGTAGTGATTGTATTGGCTCAACCTGATTTGGTTCCAAAGGGTCCTTAGTTCTTTGCTCTTGGGAGACATTCTCCTCTAGCTTGATCTGCTTTCTAATGCTGCCATCTTGAATAAACTATTTTTCAAGAAAGATGGCATGTCGACTCACAATCACATTGTGATCTTCTGAAATGTAGAAATAATATTCTGATGACTCTTTAGGATATCCTATGAATCGAGCTCTAAAGAACCTATAGTCTAACTTATCCGCTTATTGTCTTTTGACATGAGCCGAACAACCTCAAATTCTGAGATGACTTAGACTTGGTTTCTGACCATGCCATATCTTATACGATGTGGTAGGAAAGATTTTAGAAGCAACCCTATTCAGTAAGTATATTGCAGTTAACAAACAGTGTTCCCAAAGAAAATCAGGAAGGTCTATGAAGCTCATCATGGATCGGACCATATCTAATAGGGTCCGATTCCTCCATTCTAAAATCCTGTCGAGTTAAGATGTTCCAAGTGGAGTCCATTGAGAGACTATGCCATTTTTCTTAAAATAGTCCAGAAATTTCCGACTAAGGTATTCACCTCCATGATCCGATCGAAGAACCTTAATGGATTTTTCAATTTTTTTTTTTACTTCATGTCTGAATTTCTTGAACTTTTTAAAAGCTTCAGACTTGTGTCTCATAAGATATGCATATCCATACCTAGATAAATTATCAATAAAGATTATGAAGTAGACAAAGTTGCCTCTAGCCGGCACATCAAATGGGCCACACACATCAATATGTACTAGGGCAAGAAGATTCATGGCCCTTTCCCCATGTCCCACAAAAGGACTTTAGTCATTTTGCCATGAAGACATGATTCACAAATTGGATATGACTCAAAAGTCAATGGACTCAATAGCCCAATTTTCTCCAATTTGTTAATCCTATCTTCTGCTATATGACCTAGTCTAAGGTGCCATAGACACCTATCATTTGGACTATCCCTAGGTTATTTTGATTTTATGGCATTCATATTTTGCTTGATATTAAAAATAGATACATCACTATGTAACTGGTAAAGACCATTAATAAAAAAACCACTTGCAATTTTATTTCTTTCATAAAGGATGTTACAATGGTCCTTAAGAAAACTAATTACATAGGCTTCTTGTAGTAAACATGAAACAGAAATCAAATTCCTGCTTGCTGTAGGCACATAATAACAATCCCTAAGTACTAAATCTAAACCAGATGATAGTCGAAGTGGGTAGGTTCCTATGACCACAGCAGTAATCCTTGCTACATTTTCAATACGTAGGATCATCTCACCATCCCTCAACCTCCTGCTATCCTCAAGATCCTACATGAAAGTGCATAAATGAGCACTAGAACCAGAGTCAAGCACCCAACTGGATGCAGAAAAAATCGTAAGATTAGATTTAATAATAAGCATACCTCCAGAAGGACCTGCCTCCTTCTTATTCTTTAGGGTGGCCAAGTATGTGGGTAATTTCGCTTCCAGTGGCCATCAGTGTTGTAATGGAAACACTTTCTTTTGTCAGTGGCCTTCTTCTTTAGCTCTATCTTCTTTTTCTTTCCTCCTTCCACCTTCTACCTTTTTACAGACTTCTTCTCCTTTTCAAAAGACTTACTCTTGGAAGAAGTCCATTCCATAGGAAATATTGAGCCTTTAGAACCTTTCATTAAAAGTTCAGCAGTAACCAGCATGATCATAAGCTCGGCCAGAGTATTTTAAAGTTTATGCATATGGTAGTTTATGATGAACTACCCATATGCATCAATCAAGAATTGCAAAATTATATCATTCTGCAAATCCAGATCCAACTTCACTTCGAGCTTCTTAAGCTCTTCCCAGTCCTTGATCATCATCAAACAATGATCTTAGACTGACTGCCCATCATGCATTTTAGCCTTAAATAGTCATTTAGTGACCTGATATTTGGCTGCATGACTCCATTCGCCAAACATCTCTTACAGGTGTGCCAATATTTGGTGGATAGTCTTGATATCTTCATGTTGGCACTGACGCTCATCAGACATCGAGCCCAACATATAGTATCTGGTCTTGTTATCTTCGTCCGTCAACTTATCAAGAGATGCTCTCTGTTCAGCGGATGGACGAGTTGGTAAGGTGGGGGGATCCTGGTCCAATACATGAGTTAACTTCTTGGAACCCAAAATGATTTTGAAGTTTCAGGCACAATCCTTGTAATTGGGTTCGGTCAGTATATGGGTGTCTAAGATACGTACTAGTGGATTGGATGCAAATATTTTGTTTTTCCTATAGAGAATCAGCGTTTCTAGTTAGATATTGTATTTAAGACTTGACTAATTTATTTAGAAGTTTAATTTTCAAGTAAATTAGCTTTCACTATTTTTTTGGATCTCTACACTCCCACTGTAGAGATGTGAAAATCTCCATGATTAAAGATTTATAATGGGTGGTGTAGTCCCACCAACTGACTCATCACCTCACCTAACAGTTATTGGTGATGGGTTAGCCAATGAGTGGATAACTCTTGTCCAATGATTCTCTAATCATGGTGCACCCAAACTTGATCTCTAATTCATGAATCTCACCGTGTCCAAAATATTGATCTACTCCTTAGTTTTGTTAGACCCACCATTTGCATAAATTGAATTTCTAATTAGATCTCTCACCGTATTTGAAATATTGAGCCTAATTTATCCTCTAGTCTGTAGCATCCAATGCCTAATAGATATGGTTGTATCTTTTTTGGTGCAACTAAACCACTGTGATCAGTCGAGAATAATCAACCCCAAGAAGAGCCCGGATATCTACAATGGTGGAAGACCTTAGACTTAATCTTTTCTTAGGAAGATTTGATTTAGGTCTCTTTAAACTTGACTTACAATAGCCATAACAATTATGACTAACCTAGTGGCATGGGTTAGCTCAGATTGTTAACCACCTTAGATCAGGACTGGATCAACAAATATGGTCAGATAAGTGAGATCTGTGGAAGGGATATGCCATTAACTCGATAAGAATGCATTCGAGTCGAGTAGCTTTCAATTAAAAATCAATCGATCGTACCTATCAGACTTACCTTAGACACCAAATTATTGAGCCAGAATCAATCAGGTTAGCCTACAATCCAAACTCTAACCACTGAGCCTAATTAGGTCTTAGCTTGATCGATCACTTATGTGAATCAATCTTGATCCAGACTTAATCCTATTAGACTGAAAAATTTAAGCACTCTTGATCCCATCTAACCAACTCTTAATTCGATTTGATCAACCGCTAGACCTAATTGAGCTATCCAAGCTCGAACCCAATTTTATGAATGTCTTAAATCTAAAAATTTTTAATTTTTAGACTTAACATATTTTATAATCTTAATTCTTAATTAAGTTTAGGGTTCATAAATAAAATATGTAAATAAAATTCTAGGATTTTAGGATTTATAATTTTGTAGAAAATAAGTTTTAGATTTTTGATTAAGGACGAACGCGCAGCATCCCTACACATGATAAGAACATCCCATCGAATAGGAGGAGAGGACATTTAAATCCTACTTTGTTCCTATGATCGGACGGCCGAAGGAGATATCTTAATCAAAAATATGAAAACTACAAAACTAGTTAGATCTACATCATATATCTCATATATAAAAATTGATCTAACTATAAACATGTTTTATATACATCTTTACATATCATATCATGCATGTTTTTCAGATATAAATTATCTTATAATCATTTAAAAAATTAAATTTAAATTGATTATATCAAATTAAAATCTATTTTAGATAACTATATAAAACTATTCTACAACTAGTCTAAACATGCAGTCATCATATCTCATATGAATAAAAATTAAATAAATATATTTATTTTTTAAATTTTATTATAATATTTATAATATTAAAAAATAGTAAATAAATAGATCAAAAAATTATAACTTAATCAAATTAAATTATGATCATGCTAGACTATACATAGAATAATTCTATTCTACAACTAGTCATGCATCTTGTACAACTTAGATCTAAATTATTTAATTTTTTTAATTTTTTTAATTTTAGATCAAATCACATATTATGTGATATCTAAAATTACCTAATTATCAGATCAAAATTAAAATAAAATTAGATCTAAAGAGAAATGCAATCTGGCTCTGATACCAGTTGAAGGAAAAATCTAGTTTTTTGGATCAGATTCATTCAGATCTGATTGGCTCAAGGGAGATATTTTAAAAAATTTTCTCTTAAATCTAGATCAGATCTGAGACTTTCTAAATCTAATATTATTAATCTAATAAAATAAAATAAAATAATATAAAGAATAAATTAAATATAATTTAATTTATCTTGTTGAGGGTAATCTAATTATCCTGTGATGATCTTAATGTCCGCCTGAGGTTCTAGATCTAGCCACGGAAGTGCCTGGCCTCTACCGGTATCCACTTAAATAGGATCTGAAGATCTTCTCCTTCTTTATCGTCTCTCTAAAAATTAGATCCAGATCTGATTTCGAAGATCTTCAAAACTTCTTTCAAAGATGTGAGTTGTCTCTTGCAGCAGTGCTGCCTTCTTTCTTTTCTCGTCGCCTTTCTCTTGCTTGGATCGCACCAAACTAAAATCCAAAAATTCTTGAGCATGGGTAGGAGAGAGAGGACTTGAAGATGGCATGAAGGAGGGAGAGGGGCAGCCTTGTGGCATGGGAAATGGGTCATGCTTTTTTAAATCTTGGCGTAGATAGGATTTTTATAGACCCTGTTGTGCCATGCAGTGCCACATCATCCCGATCAATCATGACCTTTTATGCAATCAGATCTAAATCTGATTGGTAGGATGTCATCATCTGATCCAATCAGATGAGAGCCCCTCTGAATCATCCTTAGATGGCACCAAGATTGGTCAAAGATAAGTCTTTGGCACCACCTCAGTAGAAACCCCAAAGCAACTGAAGTTCCATCTGTATGGGACTCCAGATGCTTTATCCATAGGCGCATGCCTCCCTAGGTGTGTGCCCCTTATCCATCTACTTTTTAGTAGGTGGGCTAGTCCAAAAATTCTCTCCTATGGGTGCATGACACATGGGCAGATGTCTAACTATCAAAGGTCAATGTTTGACCAAATGTCCAAAATAGGATTTAGCAGGTGATGAAAAATGGTAGGTGTTATCTCAAATTCATCTCATAAATTATGACAATCCTTTTCTGATCTGGACAAGCTTCAGTCAGACCAAGTAAAGGTACTTGAGTGAGCTCAAATATATTTTGCTCAGTCGAGATAACTTTTAATGATAATTAAGGAGAACATTAGGCTCAATCGTGTGCTAGCACAATTTTCTTGAACCTAATTGAATCTTATTCAAATCAATTGAACTGAATTAGTCCAATTAATGATATCCAGATCGAAACTCTTATTTGTGTGATATAGTTAGGTTTAGTTTCGTATGGTAATGAGATATGTCATGATCTCTATCATCGACATCATTGAAACACCTTCCGATGGATCAGAACTTTTCTGATTCAAACAACTAGTATGATTGATTATCTAAATCATTCTAATTGCTCTCAAAATCTACCAGTGACACCTAATAGTATATGGTGGCAACCCATCTGAATTGAAAATGAACCTCTCGGTGTAGTTACGTATGTGATTAAGTTCTTCTATCTTAAGCCCCGACTAGATTGGGGTTAAGATAATCTCGTCAAACCCTAATATCCATCATATGATTAATCATTTGATTCAAGTCCAATGTGAAAACCTTAATAGAAACTTTTTCTATTATTTCACTCTACCATGGCCATGGGCTTATGGACTTGATTCTCATGATCATCATAGGACTACTCCTCCACTATTGAGGTTGATAGATTCCATCTTGGTGCAATCTAGTTTCTATAATGAACATGCTATAGCCAACATACACCTTAGGATTTTGAATGGCTAGGAGATCGAGTTATGGTGTTATCAAACTATAACACACTTAACGTGAACTACTGATGCACCGCAGACCAAAGAACCTGATAGACAACTACAACATCGAGCCAGTCATCAATAAGAAGGTAGACTTTCTTATGACTGCTCGAGGTGGTCACGCTCAGTGCTCTCGTTCTCTGACGAGTGTCTGTAATCTCGCTCTGGTGTCTCTACATCATAGACTCAAGACTCATCTACTATAAAAAAGTGATTGTACACCAACCTTCTGGATCAATCATCATCCTCATGATGATCCTACGGTCAGGAGCATTTTATGAGTTAATAATGAAAATTCATGTCTTAAATTTTCAACTCTTGAAAATAAGAACTATCATTGCCATTAACTCAAGGGATGTATCACAGACACTAAATACATATTATTATAGAAAATAATCTATTTTATTATTTATAGTCAAAATTATAATTTTGCCTTTAGAAGTGTATAACAAGTGTCAGCCAATTTTGACTTCTAGGGCACACATATCTAATATGACTCACAAATCGGACATGACTTAAAAGTCAACAAACTCAATAGCCTAGATTTCTTCAATTCATTATCCATCTTCTGCTATATGACCTAGCCTAAGGTGCCATGAATACTTATCATTTAGACTATCCCTAGGTCACTTTAGTTTTATGGTATTCACATTTTGCCTGATATTTAACATAGATACATGAATATGCAACTGATAGAGATCATTAATTAAGAATCTACTTGCAATTTTATTTCTTTCAAAAAGAATTGTACAATGGTTCTTAAGAAAGTTAATAACATAACCTTCATGTGCTAAACGAAAAATAAAAATCAAATTCCTGCTTGCTGCAGGCACAAAATAACAGTCTCTAAGAATCAAATTTAAACCAGATAGTAGTCGAAGATGATAGGTTTCCATGGCCACAACGGCAACTCTTGCTCCATTTCTAATGCACAGGATCATCTCACCATCCCTCAACCTCCTGCTCTTCTCAAGACCCTGCATGGAAGTGCACAAATGACCACTAGATCTAGAGTCAAGTACCCCAACTGGATGTAGAAAAAATCATTAAGTTAGATTCAATCATGAGCATACCTCCAGAAGGACCTGCCTCCTTATTCTTTCGAGTAGTCAGGTATAAAGGATAGTTTCACTTTCAACGGCCATCAAAATTACTATGAAAATACTTTCCTTTATCGCTTGCCTTCTTCTTCGGCCTCCCTTCTTGTTCTTCTTCCTACTTTCTATCTTCTGCTTCTTCACAGACTTCTTCTTCTTTCCAAAAGATTTTTTTTTGAAAAAAGTTTGCTCCACAGTAAGAACAGAGCCCTTTGAATCTTTCATAGAGAGCTCAATAGTAACCAGCATGTTCATAAGTTCAACCAAAGTATTTTGCAGTTTATGTATATGGTAGTTCATGATGAACAGCCCATATGCATCAATCAAAGATTGTAGGATTATATCGATCTGCAGGTCCTTGTCCAACTTGATACCAAGCTTCTCTAAGTTCTTGATCATCATCAGACAATAATCTTGGATCGACTGTCCATCACACATTTGAGCCTTAAAAAGTCTCCTAGTGACTTGATATTTGGTTGTGCGACTCTATTCACCAAATAACTCTTGTAGGTGACCAAACATTTGGCAGCTAGTTTTCATATCTTCATGTTGGTGCTAGAGCTCATCAAACATTGAGCACAACATGTAATACCTGTCTTTGTTATATTCATCCATCCACCTTTTTAGAGATGCTCTCTATTGATGGACTGATAAAGTGGGAGGATCCTGTTCCAATACATAAGTCTATTTCTTGGAACCCAAAATAATTTTAAAATTTTGGAGCAAATTCTTGTAGTTGGATCTGATCAGTCTATGGGTGTTCAGGATACAGGCTAGTGGGTTAGATGCAGACATTTTTTTATAGATAGTCAAAGTTTTTAGTTAGATTTTATAATTAGACTTAACTAATTTATTTAAAAATTTAATTTTTAAATAAATTTGGCTCTCACTATTTTTTTGAATTCCTACACTCCCTGGGTAAAGATGCAAAAATCTCCACGATCAATGATTTCTAATGGATGGTGCAGTCCAACTGATTGGCTCACCACCTCACCTAACAGTTATTTATGATGGGTCAATCGATAAGTGGATAACTCTTATCCAATGATTCTCTAATCATGGTGCACCAATACTTAGTCTCTAATTCATGAATCTCACCATTTCTAGAATATTGATCTAATCCTTAGTTAAGTCAGACCCACCACTTGCACGAATTAGATTTTTGATTGGATCTCTCACTGTATTCAAAATATTGAGCCCAACCCATAGCATCCAATGCCTAATAGACATGGTTATATCTTCTTAATGCAATTGAACCACTGTATCCAGCTAAGAACAATCAATCCCAGGAAGGGCCTACATATCTACAATGGTGGAAGATCTTAGACTTAATATTTTCTTAGAGAGATTTAATTTAAATTTCTTTAAACTTGACTTGACTTAGTTATAATAATTATGACTAACCTAGTGGCATGGATTGGCTCAAATTATTAGCCACCTCTAATCAGAACTAGATTGATACAAATGGCTAGGTAAGTAAGACTGATTGAAGGGATATGCCATTAACTTGATAAGAACACATTCAGATCAAGTAGCTTCCAATTAAAAACTACTCGATCGTATCTGCCAGACTTATCTTAGACACCAAATTATCGAATTAGAACCAATCGGATTAGCTTACAATCCAAGCTCGAACCATGATGCCAAATCAGGTCTTGACTTAATCAAGTTATATCTCAATGTGATTCAACCTTGATAAAGACTTAATCCTATTAGACTGATCTAATCTAAGCTTTTTTTGATCTCACCTAACCAACTCTTTATTTGGTTTGATCAACCGCTAGACCTAATTGAGCTACCCAAGCCTGAACCCAAATTTATGAAGGTATCTTAGATCTTAAAATTTATAATTTTAGATCTAATTAGTTTCATAATCTTAATTCTTAATAAAGTGTGGGTTTATATCCAGAAATATGCAAAAATCCTAGGGTTTTAGGATTGAGGATTTTACAGAAAAGTAAATTTTTGATTTCTAATTAAGGATGAACACGTAGTACCCCTACATGCAATAAAAGCACCACATCGAATGGAAAGAAAGAGCCTTCATATCTTATGTTGCTGTTATGACCAGACGGCTAAGGAGAATGTCTTAATTAGAAACAATTACTGCACTACAAAAATAATAAATCTACAACATATATCTTATATAAAGTCATAGATCTAAACATGCATGTTCTATATACATCTCATGTATCCATCATTAAATCCTAAATGTATGTTTTCAGATCTGATACATCACATATAATATTTAAAAAATAAATTTTATATTGATCATATCAAAATAAAATCTATTCTAGATAAATCGTAGAACTATTCTACAACTAGTCTAGGCATGCTTCATTCATATCTCATATAAAAATTAAAAATTTTATTTTCTATTTTCAGACCTGATTATAATTTTTATAACATCAAAAATAGAAGTATAAAGACCTAAATTTTTTTTTTAATCATATCAAAAAGGAAATTAGCACTAGACTATACATAAAATAATTCTAAACCTAGTCTAGATATGCATCTCATACAAGATCAATATGAATCTAAAATTTTTTAATCTTTTTGACTTTAGATCTAAGCACATCTGATGTGACATCTTAAATTTTTAATGTCAGATTATAGATCATAATAAAAATTAGATCTGAAGAATTGCTAACACAGCTCTAATATTAGTTAAAGAAAAAACCATTTTTTTTGCCACAGGATCGGTCTAATCTGACCAGATCTATAGTGAATATTTCAAAAATATTTCTATAGCATTTAATTAGATCAAAAAATTATTCAATCTGATTTTAAATATCTAATATTGAAAATTAAAATTAAAATTAAAATAGTAACATTTGATGTTATCTTTAGGATAAACTGCTTTTATCCTATCGATGATCTATGGAAGCTTTGGATTCTGGATCAAGCCATGCACGTGACTGACCTCTACCAAAGTCCACTCGAGCTGAATCTAGAGGTGCTCTCCTTTTGGACCTGATCATCAAAAATCAAATCTAAATTTGGTTTTGTAAAGTCTTCGAATCAATCGATGAAGGCAGTGTGCTCGTCTCACGAACGTCATCTCTTTCCTTGAAAACTTTGCGCCAATTCCTATGGATCTTCTCATGGAACCTTGGCCCAACCTTTGGACATGGAGAAGAAGGAGAGGAGGGGCATGGAGAATGAGGGGATGGAAGCAAGTGGGGGCTTGGGGTGTAAAGCAAAAATCATGAGAAACCCTAGGGCACAGGGTCTCTTAAATAGAGCCTTGCGCCACCTCAGTTTTTCAATCAATCAAGCAACCAATTGCATGATTTAATTTTGATTTCTTCACTAATTTTCATGCCAACTCACATAAGAATTGTCTCCCTAAATATTCCACATAATGCTGTAAAAAATAGGAAGGAAGAAGGGAAGGAAGTTTAGTGCACGATGGACTCTTTCTTCTCTCTTAGAGTTTGATCTCTATCAAACATATTTGACTGGTCAAATCTAAAATTTGACCAACTCAAAGCCTATCCACTTTGGGTGCATGCCTAGGAGGACGTATGCCCTCTCCATGCCATACCAAATAAGTTGGGGCGTGCACTCCTAGAAAATCTTCAGGTGGGATGGACCCATAGTCCATTCTTTCTTACAATAGGGTCAACCTTCGACCTTGGTGTGTGATAGAAAAAGGTAAGTGATCAGAAATGATAGATGACCAAAAATGGTAGGTATTATCCTAAAGATCATCTGATGAATTAAGACAACCCAAGCTCCATTCAGGATTTTTGTTGAGTCAAACTCATCTGTGACGAACCAGAAAGACTACAGAAATAGAATGTTAGGTTCAATCATGTGCTAACATGATTTTTTTGAACCTAATTGGATCTAATCCAAATCAATTGAACTGACTCAATCCCATTGATCACCACCAAACTCAAATCCTTGTATGTGTGATCCAGTTAGGTTCAATTTCATATGATAATGAGATATGTCATGATCTCTATCATTGACATCATTAAAACATCTTTTGATAGACCAAAACTTTTCTGATTCATATAATTGGAATGATCGATCATCAAGACCATCTGATTGCTCCCAAAATCTACTAGTGATACCTAGCAGCATATGGTGGCAATCCATCAAAACTGAAAGTGAACCTCTCGATTCAGCTATTTATATGAATTGATTCTACTATCACGAGTCTTGATAGGATTAGGGTTTAAGGTAAACTCATCAAAAGCCAACATTCGTCATATAAATGAATCATTCGATTTGAATTCGATGTGAAATCCTAATAGAAAATTCTTTTCTATTATATCACACTACCATGGCCATTGGCTTAAGAACTCAATCTCATGATCATCATAGGACTACTCCTTCAATATCGAGGTTGATAGATCCCATCTTGGTGCAATCCAATTTCTATAATGAACATGCTATAGCCAACATACAGCTTAAGGTTTCGAATGGCTAGGAGATCGAGTTATGGTGTTGTCAAACTATAACACGCTTAAGGTGAACTACTGATGCACCTCAGATCAAAGAACCTAATAGGCAACTACAGCATTGAGTCAGTCATCAATAAGAAGGTAGATTTTCTTATGACTGCTCAAGGTGGTCATGCTCAGTGCCCTCATTCTCTAACAAGTATCTATAGTTTCGCTCCGATGTCTCTACACCATAGATACAAGACTCATCTATTCTAAGAAAGCGATCGTACACCAATCTTTCAGATTGATCACCATCCTCATGACGATCCAAAAGTTGGGAGCAGTTTATGAGTTAGTTATGAAAATTCATGTCTTAAATTTTTAACTCTTAAAAATATGAATTGTCAGTACCATTAACTCAAAAGATGTATCACAGACACTTTTAAATACACACTATGATAGAAAAATAATACTTTTATTAATTTATAGTCAAAATTATAAAATTATTCTTAGAAGTGTATTACAAGTCTTAGCCAATCTAGCTTCTAGGGCATACATCTAACAATGTCTCCTCTTGAGTCTTCCATCTCGTTTTCAATCTATCTCCATCTGGAGCTCCGCCTCGCATTGGATTTTCTGCCATGTAGTAGTATCCTCCATACTTTCTTCCTCTTATTACCATCCTACTATCGTGCATGACCTTTAGGATTCCTCTATCAACTTTCCATCTGAAGCTAGTCGAATCCAGTCTATTTAGTAAGATTAGATTTTTTTTAAAGCTAGGTATGTATCGAACCTCACCCAACTATTTCACTATTATATCATGGAGCTCCATGCTGACCGTCCCACCGCCTTTGATCTCATAGCTTGATCCATCTGGTAGGAAAATAGTGCCCTCACAAGTCTTCAGGGAGTCAAATAACTCCTCTCTACAATATACATGATGGAAATAAGTAAAATCCATAATCCACTAGGAGGAATAAGTAGATACCTCATCAGTAACTAGAAGAACATCACCACTATCTTCTATATCGCTACTGGCCATCACCATAGTAGCATATATCCAACTTTGAATTATGGACAATCCTTGACTTGATATCCTAACTCATCGCACCATTAGCACCTGATCCTGCTCTGATCTCTCATCTTGGACTTAGATCGCCCACCTCGCAATCTCTTACTGCTCCATCTTCTACTACCATCATCTCTAATTACCATCAGTGCTGAGTTGTCACCTGAACCTGAGGCTCGGTTCTTTCACTTGAGAACCTCATTTTGGAGTAGTGCAGAAGTCATCTCTTCCATTTTGATTGTGCTCTTATCTACAAGAAGAGCAGTCACCAAAGACTCAAAAAAGTATGGAAGCAATGATAGCAAGAGTAATGCCCTGGCTTTCTCCTTAACTTTTTTGCCAATGCTGAGGAGGTAGGTGAGAATTTTCTAGAAGTTGGATAGATGCTCCTGCATGCTCTGATCTTCATCTATCCATAACTGGTAGAACTACCTCCAAAGAAATAACATGTTGGTGAGCAACTTTGCCATGCATAACTTCTCGAGCTTCGATCACAGTACCATAAGAAAAGTCTCACCAAGTACATGAATTATGATATTATCTGCTAGGTACAAGTAGATCCTACTTACCGCCTGTATCTGGATCCAGTTTTAGTCTTTCACCTCCATGGTGGCTAGAATCTCGTCGTACAAGAGAGCATCGATCAAATTGTGTTGCATGAGGATATCCTTTATCCTTACTTATCATAAGGAGAAATTGCCCTTCCTATCTAACCTATTGATTTTCATCTTGATTATACTTGTCTTCTCCATATTTTTTAATCTTTATCACCACTACTACAATTTGTGCTCTAATACCATCTGGCTCTGATATCAATTTATTAGGATATCAACTCACTCAAATACCACATGATGAGAATCTTGTACCAGGATATTATGGCAAAAAGAAAGAAGAAAATAATATAAGAATACAATCAAGTACGTGGATCAGTCTGAAGGCTTGCATTCACAAAGCATGCAAAGCTTCACTATGAGAAAAAAAGAGATAAAAGTGGAGATTACCCACTCTCAACTCGTATATATAATCCTCTTAACTAGAAGCTATCCTTATAAGCACTCTCTTGGAGATCTTTTAAAATGACCGTAGTTTGCTGCTTAGCTGTCTGCCCAAAGTTCCTTGCTCTTGCTATCTACTGGCACCTTTCTTCTGCTCCCAATCGTGTTTCAGGTCCTGTCTAAGCAACTATTAAGCCACCACCTTCCACACCCTTTAGTCTGCTCTTCAGGACATTTAAAGGCCTCTATCCAATCCTGAATCAGAGACCTCAATTCGATTTGAAGCCAAAAAGGACCCCCTTACCATCATAAACCCCATGAAAAGGCCTAGTCAACATGATAATTTCCATAGATCCCATGAAGTTTTCCGCGTGCTTGCTGGGCGCATCTCTAGCACATTATCACCGCCTATGCACTCGAACCAAAGCTAGAACTGGCCCCCTACCTTCACATTATCGCCTTAGCCCAGACCATGCCACGCGTGCATGCTTGGGCTGAGGCCAAACAAGCATGTGCATGTGTGTGCGTTTGCCGCCCGTGCTAGGCCTAGCATGGCCTAGAGCCCTCTAGTGCCTACTGGTGTTCGTGCATGGCCCCGCACGCTTCTGGCACCCGCGTGCAGCCTAGCACGTTGCTAGCACCTATGCATGGCCTAGCACGCTGTTAGCCCGACCGAATGGGCTTGGCCCGCATAGCCACCATCTAGTGGGTCCTATTCGATGGCTGATTTTCTTTGGTGGCTTTCTTGCACATTATCTTCACCATCTAAACTCTGATTTGGATGTTCTTGGACTGATTGGACTTCGTTCATCGTCCTAGACCTCGTTATAAGCTTATTATGGGAGAATTCAAGGCAATTTTCTTAACACCTAACTGATCTTCCATTATTTTGATTGAGAACAAGATCTTTCCCCACTCTCTTCTCTCCTCTTTTCTTTTTGAATAGCTATAGAACTCAGAACATACCAAGGAATAACTAGTGATTTTGTTGTTTGGAAAAACATAAACTAAATAACACCTTACAATATGTCAATGCTTAGTAATTACCTGCAATCTCAGGCTTAACAGGTGTTACCCAGATAAATTTTCACCTATTTATTAATATCCTCATGCTGCTCACTCATCCCTTTAAAAAATATTTAAAAATTTTAACTTAAAACCCTCTCGGCTAAAACCTGCTCTTAGAAATTTTTGCTAACCAAGACATCTTAATGCTGAGTCGAGTCATCTCAACACAATCAAGTCCTCTCGATTTTGAGTTGAGTGTCTCTCTCTCAAGAAATAAAAATTGATTTTTGTAGCCCGAGACTTAAGTCATCCCAAGTTCAGGTTGAGACATCTTGAACCGCTAGTTCCAAAAATTTTATTTTCATACTCTCTTCACAACTTTACTCAATCGAAGTAGCTTACTTAATACTCCTCTTATTCATAGGTCGAGACATCTCGAACCACTAAGTTCCAAAAATTTTATTTTCATACTCTCTTCGCTGCTTTACTTATTCTAAGTAGCATGCTTAATACTCCTTTTATTTATATTTCTTTATTTTAAGTTAATATCCTTATTTATTTTACTATTCATTAATTTTAAATATAAATATAAATAAGGAATACCCCCTATTTGGAATCAATAAAATTATCAAAAAAATCAAAATTCTAAAGAATAAGATATCAAAACTTGGGTTCTAGTTCAAACTTTTCTAAAACCCAAAACTTTTGAAACTTTCTTTCTTCGGAACGAATGGATTAAAGGGTATCAAAATTTATTAAAAATTATTTTATGACTTATCAACACCTAAAGATTAATTATTATTAATTTTAATTTCAAGAAAATATATATTTCATATAGCCCTCCATATAGGTGCTAGCTTTCAAACTTAGAAAATTTTCAAAACTTGCAATTATAGATAGTCATAATTTATGCTCAAATGTCTCAACAAATTTTGGCAAGATGAGTTTAATTCAAAGTAGTTTATAATTAAAATTAGGTGGCTTAAATAAATCATAAATAAATTACTAGGCCACACAGATAAAAATATAAATCTTTTAATTTATTATTTTACTAGTTTGGGATGTTACGAAGAATTGCCCTGATGGGATATGGATATAAGTGTTCTTCCGACTTGAGATCATCACATCAACTTACAAAGCAACTCACTTTACTTTGATACCAGACTACCTGAATTTCTAATTCAATGATGAAAGATTTTTGGGCATAGTCAAGTACTTATAAAGTTAGTGCATGATCAAGATGGGATTGATCACTCCAAAAGCTTGAAGACAATGCATCATTGTATTTTAATTTAGCAAAATCTTGGCTAGGATAATCCATGTGATGGATTTGATATTTTGAAATACAATATGAATAACTTATTCAGGATCAATAGTTAAATCCTAAGTCTTCCTATGAGCATTCAGGGTCAAGGAGATGAATTATATGGCAACCATATTTACATGGGTTCTAAAATGTTACTTTGCATACGATTGATCTATCCGATCATCGAATACTATTACTAGATGGTCACTTCGATTGGTATAGAAATTTATTCCTATTCTATCAACTTAGATTCGAATATATGAGGTCATACACATTAGATTTTTGATCTAATTAGATAGTTGATCAATGATTATGAATCATTTTAGGATCCAACAGTCAATACGATTGATGTTTGACCTAGTGCAAGTGTTGCCGAAGGATTAATTAGCAATCAAATTACTAGTTGGCTCCATCTGATTGAGCATTGAGGCTAAGATTGAATCTAATTGAATAAAATTTAATTAGGTTTGGTTTGAACTTGATTAGGTTAAGTCTACTTGGTTTATAGGATAAGCCAATTGCAAGAGAGATCAATTCTCTATTTAATTAGGACTTGTATGTACCAAATTTCTAATTTGATTGGAATTTAAGCTAAAATTAAATATAATTTAATCTGATTTAATTGGATTCCTAGTTGGACTAGGATCATCCTTAAGTAGGTTGCATCAATTTTAATTTAATTAGATTTAAATCTAGTTTTGATCAAAGAATACATGAGAGCCAAGTTTGATTGGGACTCTCTCCTTTGCACCCCCATGTGCCCCATCTCTCCTTAGATGAAAATTGGTTTTGACTAGGTCAAAACAAATAAGTTGTTTTGACCTAGAACTCTATTTGATAAAGATTGACACCTCAATAATTCTATCCATTGATGGTGCCAACCACAATCAGATTTGATGCAAGAAAGAAGGGATTTTAAGCACGCTATTCAGGTATCCCATGCCTAGGAAAAGGAGGCACCCAAGAGTTAGGCATTGTAACATCCCAGACCAGCAAAATAATAAATTAAAAGATTTACATCTATGTATATATGGCATAGTAATTATTTATGATATTTTGGAGCTATTTGAGTATAAATTATGACCATCTATCATTTCAAGTACTAAAAATTTTCTAAGTCTGAAAGCTAGCACCTGTATGAGAAGCCATATGAAATATAGATTTTCTTGAAATAAAAATTATCGATAATTGATTCTTAAGAGTTGATGAGTCATAAAGTAATTTTTAACAAATTTTTAGACCCTTTAACCTATTCATTCTGAGGAAAGAAAGTTTTAAAAGTTTTGAATTTTGAAAAATTTGAGGTAGAACCTAAGTTTTGATATCTTATTCTTAAAGAATTTAATTTTTTAATATTTTTATTGATTCCAAATAGGAGGTATTCCTTATTTATATTTATATTTTAAAGTTAATGGAGAGTAAAATAAATAAGAACATTCACTTAAAAAAAATATGAGCAGAGTATGAAACTAAAATTTTTGAAATCCAAGGGAAGGGGTCGACACTGTCTCAAGAAAATAGAGAGAAAGTTTTGGAAAGATCTATTGAAAAATAGAGAGAAAGTTTTGGGAAGATTTGTGGTAGTACACCTTGGGGTTGACCTATTTTGGTAAGGTGTCGATATTTTTCTTGAGGAGTCGACCTATGAGATGACCTATTTTGAGGAAGGGGCCGATCTAGGGGATGACCTGTGTTAGGATGTTGACCCCAATCATAAAAATTCCTAGGAACAGGTTTCAATCGAGAGGGTCTTGAGTTGTGATTTTTATATCATTTTTCATGGGATGATAAAGTAGCTTGAGGAAATAGATAAATAGCTAAAAAGATCATCTAATCAACACTTGGCACGTTGGAATTAGGTGGAAAATTCATGGGTTGACAGCTAACAACTCTTTTCCTTAATTTATTCTTTTTCAAAATAAAAAAACTTTGGTTCTTATTGTAGTTGTTCTAAGTTCTCTAGCAGAGTAGAGAGTTAGGGACAGAATGAGGGCTGGAGATGGTCCTATTCTTAGTTAATTTCAAATAGAATTTTAGTTGGAGGTAGAGGATTTCGTTATAGATTGATTAATAGAGCTGAAAGTTGCTGAAATTGAAGAGGAAAGCTTGTGCAGTAGATTTCTAATCACTTAAGGAAGGGAAAAGGTTCTCAAAAGATGCTTTGAAGGTATCAAGTGTCAAGGTGGAAAAATAGTTGGCTAGAGGTGAGTGGTTTCCATCTAATCATGGTGTTTTCAAAGTATACTATTATGTAAAAAGATTTATTTGAAATGCAAGGTAGTTGTTTTTAGTATTTCATAGTTTACATATTTGTAAACAAAATTGGAATGAAGTATGGTTTTTAAATAGCTTTTTGTATTGCATACGCAAGTAATTGTGCATATAGTTTTGATACTTTGGCTTTGGTAATTTTAAATGAGTTATACAATAATCTATTATGTGATTTCATCTCTTACATGGTTCACTTTGTTTATGTGCCATGGGCTTCTTAATATTGAACATGGACAGGCTGCTCCGAGGAAAAGTGTACCTGGAGAGCATGTTGTCCCAATGATATTAAGGATAGACTGCTTGTGAGAATAGTATAACCTATGAGAGTGTGTAATCCTGATAGTAGTGGTAATTTGGACAGGCTACTCATAAGAATGGTAAACCCTCTAAGAGTGTGTTGTTCCAATATCGGTGAGATAGGCTGCTCATAAGAAATCCTATGAGAGTGTATTATTCTCAACAAATGCAATATTTATGAGAGTGTATTGTCCTTTTGGTGATATGTCAGGCTGCCCATAGGGTCGGTTCATTTGTGGTAGTGTGTTGCTATAGTATGATCAAAGATAAATAATTGGTTTGTGTCTCGAAAGAATCTTTTATGTGAAGCTTTTGTATGGAATTGTAAATATTTAAAAGCTTATTAGCAGTATATTATGTATAATGTTATGATGATTATAGCTATTTATTTTTCATTATTAGATAAAATTATACTCACTGAGACTTTCTCAAGTCTCATCGCTCACTCTTTCCATTGCAGCTTTGGAGTAGTCGAGTTTGATGGTATTTTTTTAGCTTGTATATCAACACCTCTAGTGGAGGAAATATTATGTGATAATGGCATGTAAAAAAAGTATATTTTGGAAAGTATTGTATAACCGAGATAGTTAAGCCAGAAATAGCTATATATATGTTTTAGTTGTTTTACAAATATGTGTATTAAAAAGATGGTTTGATAAATAGAATATATGGATAAAATATGGTTTTGCAGTTGAAAGGTTGAGTTTGTTAATATAATTTGGTGGGCTATGTTGTGATAATGATTTTTAACAAGTTAAGAGGTTTTATTTGAAATGCCTGTATTGTTGATTAATGAATTATTCAGCCTAACTGAAAGCAAATTATTAAATGATATTATAGTTTAGCATGATATAGTTTAGAAATTCTCTTAACATTTAAATAAGAGTGGAGTATGGTACTATCACCTATAATTAATTAGGGGTAGGGTGTTATAGGTACCCCCTACAGTTATCTCTTTTTGATATTCCTTTTCTAGGTATTTGACCTAGAGAAGGACTCTATCTTATCTCCCTACATAAAAAGAGTTTGGTCGTAAGATTTAAATGTGTTTTTAACCAAGGGATTACCTCTTGAGTGTGGAAATTTTGGGTGCAAAAAGCATTGGGGCATGGGGTTTCTTTTGGACACATGATTGTGTGTCTTGGTGAGAGAAAAGAAAGAGAGAAGAAGGGGTTCTTCTCTAGGGTTTATGTTATTCTTCTTCCATATTCTTTTGAGTGTTTTGTAAAGAAGAAGATCTCTCTTAAGTCCTCCTTTGAGTTTTCATTCCTTGAAAGGTGCAAAAGAAAAAATAGAGAAAAGGTTCGAGATCAACCATCAAGAAAGGATCTGCAAGGTGCTAGCATGTCATGCAGATTTTCGATCACTGGACTTCCAATCGGATTGAAGCTTACTATGGACAACCCATAGAGGCAAGACGATTTGTGTGGTTTGAAGCGATAACCTTAACCTTGAAAACAACAAGTGATGTTCTTGAGCAACGATAAGGTATAGGGATACGATCTCCATAGTTGTTTAGATTAGATCCAGATCTCATCAGTATTGATATGATCAATACATTTTATCTCAAGTTATTTAATTTTTGATTTAATACATGCATGTATCATGTCATAAGACCTTAGATCTAGAATTTTCTTTTACATATTTTTATATATTAATATGATTAATCTAAGACTTTTGCTGTGCTTATTTTTGAAAGAGTTTCAAAATTCATGCATGTAACTCTAGATTTTTTTCTTCAATTGGTATTAGAGCCAAGTTTATTTGACATGATATCTATGCATGTTTTGGATTAATTATTTAGGTTAGATCTAAATTTTAATCCAAGATTTAAATCTAAAATTAAATATTTAGATTGCATAGATTGATCTTATAAGACTGTCCTGCTATAAGGCTTACCCCTGATAGTGAAAAGACTGTCCTAGTTCATGTTGATTTAAAAATTAATCATAAATATGTTAGATATGATCTAAATATATTTATAATTTTATAGATTTAAATTTTTTTAAATTTAAAATAAATAATTTAGATCACATGAACTGATCTTATAAGGTTGTCTTGTTGTAAGATTTATCTCTTATGGTGAAAAGATTATCCTAGTTCGTGTAGATCTAAAATATAATCATAAATATATTAGATTTAATCTAAAAAAATTATAATTTATTAAAATTAAAATTATTTCAATTATCATGTATGTGTTTAGATTAGATCTAAAGTAGATTCATGATTTTATGTTATTTGTATTGTTTATGAATAAAATATGTAACTAGTTGATGTTTATAAAAAAAAAATGACCCATTTCTAAAATGAGTTGACCTATTTAGTGGACATAACCAAGTTGTAAAAATATTTTACATACATGAAAATTATTTTGGAAATGCCAAACCCTACCTCTCAGTCTAATACTTAATTAAGAATTAAGGATAATTAATTAGGATCTAGAATTATGATTTAAAGATCTTGAGACAAAAATCATAATACATGGGTTAATGGGTTAGAGTGAATTAGGTCCATTAATTTGGTTAGACCTAATATTAGATTAAAGAATGGACTTAGTTAGAGTAATTAACTAAGTCTAATCAAATATTATCTTAGTTTAGGTCAAGGACTCTGTAGATCAATTGCAATAATTGTAGTTGATCAAGTCCATGCTTTTAATAAGAACCAAATAGACTTGATTCTTGGCTAAGTGGTTTAGCTTAGATTGTTAAGTGGATCCAATTGAAACTAATTAACCAATTGGTATTTAAAGTAAGTTAAGTAGATTATAATCGATGGTCTTTAATTGGGAGCTACTCACTGATTCAATCTTTGATGAGTTAATGGCATATCCCTCCTACCGATCTCACTTACCTGGCTTTCTTGGTAAAATTATGTTTTGATCAAATCACTTGATAACTCGAGCTGACCCATGTCATTTAGGTAAATCAGTGTGACTAATTTTGATGCCCCTAGACCAGCTTATCTCTAGAATTCATTAATTTGACTTGGTAAAGTCAGTGGAAGAATCATGATTAGCTGGTTATTCTTCTTACTATTCTCTTAAATTGAATTAAATAAATTTTTTAAAATTATTAGATCCTTAAAAATGAAATAGTTATTGAAACACCCCACCCCTACTAACTATGGATAACGGTGCCACACCCAACCCTTATCTAAAGGTTAAGGGGATTTCTATGCTACAACTAAGCTATAATATCATTTAAACCTGCTCAACACAATTACCTTGATCAATCATTCCATCAATCACAAGCATTTCAATTTAGCTTCTTTATCTACTAAAGAAAATATTTTAACTTCACTCAACAATTCACAAAACCAACCTCAAGGTTTCCAATTTACAAAACTATTCTTTATTCATACATTTTATTCATTGAACCATCCTTTTAATACCCACATTTATAAAACAAGCTGAAACATATACATATAGTAGTTCTGGCTCAACTATCTCTGCTATACAATACTTCTCAACATATATTACTTTTACAAGCCAATATCACCAAAACATTTCCTCTACCAGAGGTATTGATACATATACAAATACTGAAACATATATTGAAATATGCCTCCAAACCCAGCTACACCAAGAATTATAAGGGGAAAGAGTGAGGGGTAAGACTTGGAAAGTCTCAGTGAATGGATAAACAATCTAACAATGAAAAATAAGAAGACATAGCTGAAATATTCATTGTTATAACATATAACATATGTTTCTGATATGCTTTCAAATATGAGTAATCCAAATAGGAACAACACCACAAATAAATTATTTTGCTGAAAGATAGCTTTACTGAGCTAAAACAAGTTTACTGGATTGATAAAATCTACTGAGCCAAAAGAATTGTGCGGAACTAAATACACCCATTTTTCTCTTTTCTGAATAATACTGATGGCTATGGCTGACTACCCCCAGTGCATCCCTACAATGGATAGTCAATACATACTATGAATATGAATACTACTAAATATGAATGATGTTGAAATAAAGCCCCACTGGGCATTCTAATACACTGCCAAATTATACTGATCATTTTGGTATACTGTTGAATCATACTGAACCTGATCGCAAAGAGGTGCAGCTACTACATACTTTATGTCATGCTATGCTATGTATTCTTCCGAAAGCTGACACTGAATAAACTTTCAAACATTGATAAACTGATTTAAAAACATTCCAAGCAAGATATAAGCTAAGTAGTAAAACATTTGTGCATATTCTTGTTTTCATTCATATAAAAATGAATATGATTTTCATGTAAGAAACAGAATACCAAAGCTAGATAAGAAAATCTACTCACCTCAATAGGCTACTAGCTGATTGGCTTACTTTTTCTAATTCTTTTCTTTTCCTATAACACTAATAAATACTGATTAATATAATTCCACATGATTTAAGAACATCAAAGCACATACTTTACTCTCTTAGGCTTATTCTTTAACTCTTCCAACTTTTACATTCATCCTTATTCATTAGCTCTTCTAGTTCATACTTTAATTCACTTTTCTTACCTTAGGTTAGGTTTAATTAACTTTCAAGATAATTCAGGGATTTCTAGTGCTTCAACTATATTTTCATTCACATAACTATTTCCCAAATTAGTCAATAACATCCAACTATTTGTTAAGACTATTTAAATAATTTTTCATCAAGATAAATAAAAATAATTCATCCTTAATTCATGCTTAAATCATATAACTTGCTTTATTATAACCTACTATTTACTTACAACACTTGGAAGATTAATATAAACCTACTTTAGAGCTTAAGAATCTTACGTCTAACTTGCTATCTGCAAAACAAGCTTCTTTCTTCCAAATTCAGCAACTTTCCTCCTTCAATCCAACTCACCTCTAAATCCTCTCTTCCTAACTGATTTTTCTTTGATTACTATCTAAGAACAAGATCTTCCCCAACTCTCTTTTCTCCTCTTTTCTCTCTGCCAAATTTTAGAACCCAAAACTACCTTAAGACAACCGGTGAGTTTTTTGCTAGAAAATGATTAGCTTATAAGAAGAAGGTACTACGTGTCAAACCAAAAAATTTTCATTAAACTTTGACCTAATGAGGTGTTGACACAAGAATTTTCTAGCTATTAGTTAAGTCTTTAATCTGCTCACTCATCCCTTGAAGAATGATTTAAAAATTCCTACTCAAAACCTTCTCAGTTAAAACATGCTCCCAGGATTTTCCATGATTAGGGTCGACACCTATGAACTAAGTGTCGACACTCACACATAGGTCAGCCCCTAGATCACCTATTTTTCTCAAATAGGTCATCCCTTTGGTCAGTCTCTCCTACAAAAGTGTCGACACCTTCTAGGCAAGTGTCGACCCCTTCTTGTGTCACCACATAACTTCTCAAAAATCATCCTCTCTATTTTAGTTAATGTCCTCATTTATTTTACTCTCCATTAACTTTAAACATAAATGTAAATAAGGAACATCCTCCTATCTGGATTCAACAAAAATATTAGAAAAATCAAAATTCTTAAGAATAAGATTCTAAAATTTGGGTTCTGGTTCAAATTTTCCAAACTTGAAACGTTTAAAACTTTCTTGCTTTAGAATGCATAGGTTAAAGGATCCCCAAGATTCATTAAAAATCATTTTGCAACCTACCAATACCTAAGGATCAATTAACGAGATTTTTTGTTCCAAGAAAATACATATTTCATATAGCCCTCCTTATATATGCTAACTTTCAGACTTAGAAATTTTTCAAAACTCACAACAGCAAATAATCATAATTTATACTTTAAAACTATTATACTCACTAATATTACTTTGAATATTTTTCAAGATATCAATACTACATATACTTAAATAAAAATCTTTTAATTTTGTATTTTGCTGGTTCGAGATGTTACATTTCCACCCCTCTTAAAAAAAATTTCGTCCTCAAAATTTACACTTATAACTTTGAGTTCTCTTTGAATTTCAAATCATCCTGATTACCTTAACATTCATTCTTTTGAATTCTAAAGCATCCCTAATTTAGCTTGCCATACTTGCAAGTCTTACATGCATGACTTTATTTTTTTTTTGCTTCTTACCATAATATCATGGCCTTTATTCAAGAATAATTACTTGATTCTTTCATATCCATATCCATATCTTTACTAAGATACTTCATGAGCTATTCAACTTTTTTTTTTTTTTAAGCTTGCTACCAATCATACTATTTTCTCGAGAATCTTCTGTTCTATTATTTGCATCACTGATGTTGAATCAAAATATTAAATACTCATGATTCCAATCCTTCTTAGATACAATTACAATCCTTCCTAACAACATAAATAATTCATTAACTAATACTCACATTGCACAAGTCCCCCAATATCTTAACATCTAAGTTCATCTTATCTTCTCTTAACTTGAAACTTTAACATCTAAGTTCAATTGTCATTTGATTCTTTACTCATCAATATTCATGGAGCCATACCAACACATACTTCACAAATAATGCAATGCTTGACTTATGTAAAGAACATAAGAATGCATATACTTCACTTTTTTCAAAAGCTATCAACACTATAAATATACTTACTAAATTCATGCTCATTGATAAGTGTTAAAAATACACTAATAAAAGTATTAAATTATAAAATAAATTAATTTATTTTTAAAAAATTAATAGTTTTATTAATTTTATATAGGAAAGAAGGATACCAATATGAAGATCTTATTTTTCTAGTTTAGATGAAATAAGTTTCAAGCAAAACGGACTTCAAACGAGCCCAAAATTAAATTTTAAAGAAAATAAAAAATGAAGAAAAAAATAATATTTAAATGCTGGCTAGTCTGGTTCAAACCGACTCATCAAATCGGCCCAGCCCGACTGCACTCAGAACCAGACTGACCGCCTACTGATGCTCCACTGACGTCACACTAATGTCAGGATTTTTCATGGCCCATAAACCGCTACAGTAACCCGGGTGAGGGGTATATCGGAGATTTCATGGGGGCGAGCGCATTCTGATTGGCTGAAGAAAGTGGTGGTCTATACAATGCCAGGCTCGTGCATGGTCTACAGAGGGCATTCTAGGAATTATGTCGGATCCGACGAATGCTGTTTGCTGCTTTCTCATCCAATGGTGGAGAACAAGGCACTGATAGATGGCTGATCTTTCAGCCGGTCAAGATCCGACGGTGGCCAGGCGATCCAACTTTTAAACTAAGAATCAGAGGATTCTTTGGCCATGATTTGATGGCCTAGATTTGATCTTCAAGGTTGATCCAACGGTCCAAATAAAATGGTTTTTGAGTGGTTTTTAAAATAGTTTTTGAGTGGTTTTTGGCCTGTTTGATCGACATCCAATGCTCAAAATTGATCTAGGACTCTTTTTGTGTTATTTTGAGAGTTTAAAATCTAATTTCAATCGATTTTCGATCTAAAACCACCCAGATTAGCTTATTTAAAGGCCTGCTGCCTGCTGTTGCCGAGGAGAATAGGAGGAGAACAAAATTAAAGAGCTTGGGAATAGTTTTAGGGAACCTATAACAAACAGTAGAAAAATAGGGTTTGAGAGAAGAGAGAGGAAGAGTGCTTTAATTTTATTTTTCTTTTCTTTTCTTCTTTCTTTCTTCATTATTCTTCTTCCGACAAGCGACTAGTATATGAAGCTGCTCTTCTTCTTCATCGAGTTCTCCACACCATGAACAACGGACGATCAATTTCAGCAAGCAAACAGTCTAATTTCTTCATACATTTTATTTTATTTGATATTTTTGATCTTGTTACCATGAACTAAATTTTATTTTACTAAGGCTAAGGTGTAGCCACTCTTTTTGATACAATATTTAGTATGATTTATTTTAAATTTTAAATTTTATTCATGAGGAGTATATAGATCTGATCTTAATGCTTTTAGATTATTGACCATCTTCTAATTGATCTGATAAACATAGATGATACGGACTAAGTACGTCTATGTTATTGCTTCTTGATTTATATACCTTGTATTATAAATCGATTTAGAATTCATATGCATGCGGGAATTTTAGTGCACTTTGGATGTAGCATATTTTAATTAGAGGATTTCATAAAACTTAATGCATTGATATTTATTTAAGTTACACCTGGATCAAAAGGTAGTTAATAAATATTAATAATTTTGCTATGCTTGGATCAAAAGATACTGAATAATCTAAGAGACTCCATCATCACATGAAATAAAATTAACCTAATAACCTGAATATTGTATTGATTGAGTTGGTAAACCGATTGACTTAGTAACCTATTGTTCTTGAGTTTAAAATCCTAAAAATTATACACTTTCCATTTTCTTACAAATTTTTAATTATTTTATTATTTCTTTTATTTTCATAAATCTTATAAATCGATCTTCTATATAAAATTTAGAAAAAAATATTTTTAGTACTTATTTTTCAATCCTCTAGGGATGATACTCTACTCACTTACTTTTTTACTTGATCGACTGTTGCACTTGCCATAGCTATAGATTAGCACACATTAAGTTTTTGGCACCGTTGTCGGGGATTATGTCTAAAATAACATTAAAATTTTGATCCTAGCTTTACTTTAGAATTTTATTTTTAATTTTTGTTCTTACTTTATTTTTAGATTTGTTCGATGCATGACACGTACTGGACATAGTGACTTATTACCTTTAGATCCAAAAATTGAAAGGACCATCAGAAGACTATAATAAGAAAGGAACATAGCAGGTGAAGATCCTAACGACATCAATTTAGGATTGAATATGGCGATCGAACGATGGCAAGAAGCTATTCGAGTGGCACATCATCCATTAAATGATTACATCACACCGTCTGTAGTAGATGCAGCTTTGAGCATCAGGAGACTGCCTGTGCGAGCAAACAACTTTAAAATAAAATCAGCGATGATCCAGATGATTCAATCAATTGTCCAATTCAATGGACATATGCATGATGATCTGAATGCCCATATTTCTAACTTTTTTAAACTTTGTGATACTTTTAAAATTAATGAAATGTCGGATGATGCTATTAGATTAAGATCATTTTCTTTCTCTTTATAAGATAAAGCTAAAAGCTAGCTTCATTCTCTTCCTATAGGATCTATCACAACTTGGGATGCCCTAGTCCAAAAATTCTTAGCCATGTACTTTCCACCATCCAAGACTGCTAAGATGTGCAATGATATCACTTCTTTTATGCAGATGGACATGGAGACACTATATGAGGCTTAGGAGCATTTTAAGAAACTGTTGAGGAGATATTCACATCATCAACTATCCGTATGGCTTCAAGTATAAACTTTCTATAACGGTTTATCTCTTACTAATCATTCTATGATTGATGCAGTAGTAGAAGGAACCATTAATCAAAAAATGAAGGAATAATCCTTTGATCTGATTGAAGGAAAATCCTGATTTCTCGAACAAGGTTCGTTCAGATCTAATCGGATCAAGAGATATATTTCAAAAATTTTTCTCTTTGATCCAAATTAGATCTGGGATGTTTTAGATCTGATCTTTATTATTCTAATGACTAAAATAAAATTTAGATAAATTAAATTAGATTTAATTTACCTTGATGTAGGGTAATCCTATTATCCATTGATGATCTTGTAAGCAGCGAAAGATTCTGGATCTAGCCATGCAAGTGCCTGGCCTCTATCGGTATCCACTCAGGATAGATCTGGAGATCCTCTTCTTCTCTATCACATCTCTAAAAATTAGATCTGAATCTAATTTGGAGGATCTTCAAAATAGCTTTTGAAGATCAGTAGTTATCCTTTGCAGCAGCACAGCCTTCTAGCTTTCTATCGCCTTTCTCTCACCTGGATCGCACCAACTAAAGTCCTAAACTACTTTGGGCGTGGAGAAGAGATGGAGAAGATGGACTTGGCATGGAGGAGGAAGAGAGAGGCAACCTTGGGGCATGGGGATTATGTTATTTCTTTGAGTTGGGTGCAGGGTCTTATTTATAGACTGTGCATGATCCAACTCCTCTTCTTACCAACCAATCACAACTCTTTGTGAAATCAGATCTAAATCTGATTGGTGGGAATAGAGTCCCCTGGATTCCTCCTTAGAGGGCACCTAAGACCAGTCAAAGTTGGTTCTTAGGAGAACTCTAATTGGAATCCAAAAAGGAGATGGAGTCCCTATCCAACAGGGACTCCTGGGTGCCTCCTACTTGGGCGCACGCCATGCACGCCACCCTTGGCGTGCGCCCTCCTCCTTGCTAGCTTCTGACAAGGGGACAAGCCCCCACCAACTCTCCAATAGGTGCATGACATGTGGATCAAAAGTCAAAGTATCAATGGTCAACATTTGACCAGTCAAAGGTAGACTTTTGACCAAAGTCAAAGAACAAGAAATGGCAGGTGACCAAAAATGGCAGGTAATGTCTTACAAAATAAGACAACCTTTTCTGACTTGGACAACCTCCAGTCAGACCATATGAAGGCCTCTGATTGAGCACAAACTCCTTTGGCTCAGTCAGGACAACTTATTTATGATAGTAAAAGAAGAACGTTAGGTTCAATCGAGTGCTAGCACGATTTTCTTGAACCTAATTGAATCTCATTCAGATCAATTGAACTAGATCAGTTCAATTGATGATCACCAGATTCAAACCCTTGTTTGTGTGACCCAGTTAGGTTCAGTTCTGTATGGTAATGGGATATGTCATGATCTCTATCATCGACATCATCGAAACTCCTTTCGATGGATCAGAACTCTTCTGATTCGAACAGCTAGAATGATCGATCATCTAAATCATTCTAATTGCTCCCAAAATCCACCAGTGACACCTAGCAGTATATGGTGGCAACCCATCAGAGCTGAATGCGAACCTCTTGGTGCAGCTACCTGTGTGATTAAGTTCTTCTATCTTGAGCCCCGATCAGATTAGGGTTAAGGTGAACTCGTCAAACCCTAGTCTCTGTCATATGATGTAATCATTCGATTCAAGTCCGAATGTGAAAATCTAAATAGAAACTCTTTCTATTATTTCACTCTGCCATGGCCATGGGCTTCTGGACTTGATTCTCATGATCATCATAGGGCTGCTCCTCTACCACCGAGGTAGATAGATTCCATCTTGATGCAATCCAGTTCCTACAATGAACATGCTATAGCCAACATACACCTCAGGGTTCCATATGGCTAGGAGACCGAGTAATGGTGTAGTCAAACTATAACACCCTCAAGGTGAACTGCCGATGCATCTCAGGTCAAAGAACCAGACACACTACTGCAGCATCGAGTCAGTCATTGACGAGAAGGTAGACTTCCCTAATGACTACTCGAGGTGGTCACGCTCAGTGCCCTCGTTCTCTAACGAGTACCTGTACTCTCGCTCCGGTGTCTCCACACCGTAGACTCAAGACTCATCTACTAAAGAGAAGCGATTGTACACCAACCTTCCGGATCAATCACCATCCTCGTGATGATCCTATGGTCGGGAGCATTTTATGAGTTAATAATGATTATTCATGTCTTAAATTTTCAACTCTTGAAAATATGAATTATCATTACCATTAACTCAAAGGATGTATCACAGACACTAAATACACATATGTGATAGAAAATAATCCCATTTTATTGATTATAGTCAAAATTATAATTTTGCCCCTAGAAGTGTATTACAAGTGTCAGCCAATTCTGGCTTCTAGGGCACATATATCTAACAATCTCCCACTTGTCCTAAAGCCAATTGGCTACAAGTCTAAGTCCCATCTTCTCAAGGTGGGCTTCGATCTTCTGCTGGCCCAACGGCTTTGTAAGTGGGTCTGCCACATTATCTGGGAGTTGACTCTCTTGACCTCGACGTAACCCTTCTCGAGGTAATCGCGGATGAGGTGGTATCGCCGCTCAATATGCTTGGATTTCTGGTGAGACCTCGGCTCCTTAGCAAGGGCTATGGCGCCATTGTTGTCGCAGTATAGAGGAATGGCATCTGATGGCATTACTCCAATTTCTGCAGCAAACTTCTTGTACCAGAATGCTTCCTTCGCAGCCTCTGATGCAGCGATATATTCTGCTTCCATGGTGGAATCTGCTATCACGGTTTGCTTGGAACTCTTCTAGCTGACAGCACCACCATTGCACACAAACAGACTCCCAGATGTCGACTTTCGATCATCTATATCGGACATGAAATCCGAGTCTGTGTATCCCTGGACTTGGAGTTCTCCATTACCAAAGACCAACATCATATCCTTAGTTCTTCTCAAGTACTTAAGGATACATTTCACAGAAGTCCAGTGTTCTTCACCTGGATTTGACTGATATCTGCTTGTGACACTCACAGCATGGGCTATATCAGGTCGTGTACATAGCATGGCATACATGAGGCTCCCTATTGCAGAAGCATAAGGGATCTTGCTCATGCGTTCTATTTCCTCAGGTGTGCTAGGGCACATCTTCTTGGAAAGATGAATACCATGTCTGAAGGGTATTAATCCCCTCTTAGAGTTTTCCATACTAAACCTCTTTAGTACTTTCTCTATGTACATCTTCTGTGAAAGTCCTAGCATCCTATTCGGTCTATCCCTATAGACCTTAATTCCTAGAATAAAGGATGCTTCACCTAGGTCTTTCATGGAGAATTCCTTGGACAACCATAATTTGACTGTGTCAACATGGGAATATCATTCCCAATAAGGAGGATGTCATCCACGTACAATACGAGGAAGACAACAGCGCTCCCACTGACCTTTTTGAAAACACATGGTTCCTCTTCATTTTTGATGAAACCAAACTTTTTGATCACATCATTGAAATGAGTGTTCCAGCTCCGAGATGCTTGCTTAAGTCCATATATGGACCTTTGCAGCTTGCAAACCTTGTGATCAGTATCACTGGATGTGAAACCTAGCGGCTGTTCCATATAGATATCTTCCTCAAGATATCCATTTAAGAATGCCATTTTCACGTCCATTTGCCATATTTCATAATCGAAATAGGCTGCAACGGCAAGCAATGTGCGGATGGATTTTAGCATAGCCACTGGGGAAAAGGTATCCTGATAGTCAATGCCTTCGCATTGACTATAACCTTTTGCCACTAGTCTAGCCTTGAATGTCTCCACATTTCCATCTGCACCAATCTTTCTCTTGAAGATCCATTTACACCCAATAGGTACTATACCTTCTGGTGGATCTACCAAGGTCCAGACTTGGTTTGAGTGCATCGAGTCAATTTCTGACTGCATTGCCTCTAGCCATTTCTCGGAGTCGATATCTGATATCGCCTCGTTGTAGGTTTTGGGATCATCACCATGAGCACCATTACCTATGAGGAACATTTCCTCTACTTCCTCTGAAATAATACCTAAGTATCTTTCAGGGGGACGGAAAACTCTTTCCGATCTACGAGGTGGAGGAGGTAGTGTTCTTATTGGCTCAACCTGATTTGGTTCCAATTGGTCCTTAGCTCGTTGTACTTGTGAGACTTTCTCATCAAGCTTAATCTGCTTTCCAATGCCGCTATCTTGAATAAACTATTTTTCAAGAAAGATGGCATGTCGACTCACAATCACATTGTGGTCTTCTGGAATGTAGAAATAGTATCCTAATGACTCTTTAGGATATCCTATGAATCGAGCTCTAAAGGACCTAAACTCTAACTTGTCCGCTTGTTGTCTTTTGACATGAGCCGGACAACCCCAAATTCTGAGATGACTCAGACTTGGTTTCTTACCATGCCATATCTCATACGGTGTGGTAGGAACGGTTTTAGAGGGAACCCTATTCAGTAGATAAATTGAAGTTAACAATGAGTGTCCCCAAAGAAAATCAGGAAGGTCTGTGAAGCTCATCATGGATCGAACCATATCCAATAGAGTCCGATTTCTCCATTCTGAAACCCCGTTGAGTTGAGGTGTTCCTGGTGGAGTCCATTGAGAGACTATGCCATTTTTCTTGAAGATAGTCTAGGAATTCCCGGCTAAGGTATTCACCTCCTCGATCTGATCGAAGAACCTTAATGGGTTTTCCAGTTTGTTTTTCTACTTCATGTCTGAATTCTTTGAACTTTTCAAAAGCTTCAGACTTGTGTCTCATAAGATACACATACCCATACCTAGACAGATCATCGGTAAAGGTAATGAAGTAGACAAAATTGCCTCTAGCCGGCACATCAAATGGGCCGCACACATCAGTATGTACTAGGGCAAGGAGATCTGTGGCCCTTTCCCCATGTCCTAACAAAAGGGAGTTTAGTCATTTTGCCTTGAAGACAAGATTCACAAGTTGGATATGACTCAAAAGTCAATGGACTCAATAGCCCATTTTTCTCCAATTTGTTGATCCTATCTTCTGCTATATGACCTAATCTCAGGTGCCATAGATATCTATCGTTTGGACTATCCCTAGGTCGTTTGGCATTCACGTTTTGCTCGATAGTTAGAAATAGGTACATCAATATGTAGCTGATAAAGACCATTAATAAGGAAACCATTTGCAATTTTATTTCTTTCATAAAGAATGTTACAATGGTCCTTAAAGAAGGTAATCACATAACCTTCTTGTGCTAAGCATGAAACAGAAATCAAATTCCTGCTAGCTGCAGGCACATAATAACAGTCTTTCAAAACTAAGTCTAAACCAGATGGTAATCGAAGAGGGTATGTTCCCACGGCTACTGCAGCAACTCTTGCTCCATTACCGATGCGTAGGATCATGTCTCCATCCCTCAGCCTCCTGCTATCCTCAAGACCCTGCATGGAAGTGCACAGATGAGCACTAGAACCAGAGTCAAGCACCCAACTGGATGCAGAAGAAATCGTAAGGTTAGACTCAATAACGAGCATACCTCCAGAAGGACCTTCCTTCTTGTTCTTCAGGGTGGCCAGGTAAGTAGGGCAGTTCCGCTTCCAATGGCCGTCGCTGTTGCAATGGAAATACTTTCCTTTGACATCGGCCTTTTTCTTCGGCTCTGCCTTCTTCTTCTTTGCTTCCTTCCACCTTTGCTTTTTCACAGACTTCTTTTTCTTTCCATAAGACTTTCTTTTGGAAGAAGTCCATTCCATAGCAAGAACTGAGCCTTTAGAACCTTTCATAGAAAGCTCAGCGGTGAACCAGCATATTCATTAATTCGGCCAAGGAATTTTGAAGTTTATGCATGTGGTAATTCATGATGAATTGCCCATATGCATCAGTCAAGGATTGCAGAATAATATCATTCTGCAGATCCAAGTCTAACTTCACATCGAGCTTCTCAAGCTCTTCCATGTCCTTGATCATCATCAGACAGTGATCTTGGACTGACTGCCCATCACGCATCTTAGCCTTAAAAAGTCATTTCGTGACTTGATATTTGGCTGCGCGACTCTGTTCACCAAACATCTCCTATAGGTGAGCCAACATTTGGCGAGCAGTCCCGATATCTTCATGTTGGCGCTGGAGCTCATCAGACATCGAGCCCAACATGTAATATCTGGCCTTATTATCTTCGTCTATCCATTTTTTCTAGAGACGCTCTCTGTTCAATGGATGGACGGGCTGGTAAGGTGGGAGGGTCCTGGTCCAATACATGGGTTAACTTCTCGAAACCCAAAATAATTTTGTAGTTCCTGAGCCAATCTTTATAATTGGGTCCGGTCAGTCTATGTGTGTCCAGGATACGTGCTAATGGGTTGGACGCAGACATTTTTCTGTAGAGAGTCAAAGATTCTAGTTAGATACTGTAATTATGACTTGACCAATTTATTTAGAAATTTTATTTTTAAACAAATTAGCTTCCACTATTTTCTCGGATCCCTACACTCCCTCTGTAGAGATGCAAAAATCTCCACGATTAATGATTTCTAGTGGGTGGTGCGGTCTCACTAACTGACTCATCACCTCACCTAACAGTTATTGGTGATGGGTTAGCCAATGAGTGAACAACTCTTGTTCAATGATTCTCTAATCATGGTGCACCCAAACTTGGTCTCTAATTCATGAATCTCACCGTATCTGAATATTGATCCACCCTTTAGTTAAGTCAACCCACCCATTTGCACAGATTGATTCTAATTGGTCTCTCATCATATCCGAATATGAGCCCAACTCATCCTCCAGCCCATAGCATCCAATGCCAATAGACATGATGCATCTTCATGGTGCAACTGAGCCACTGTATCCAGCGAGAACAATCAACAAGAAGCCCGACATCTACAATGGGGAAGACCTCAGACTTAATCTTTTCAGGAAGAATTGATCGGTTCATATACAGACTTGTAGCCAATTGGCTTTAGGACAAGTGGGAGCTTGTTAGATATATGTGCCCTAGAAGCCAGAATTGGCTGACACTTGTAATACACTTCTAGGGGCAAAATTATAATTTTGACTATAATCAATAAAATGGGTTATTTTCTATCACATATGTGTATTTAGTGTCTGTGATACATCCTTTGAGTTAATGGTAATGATAATTCATATTTTCAAGAGTTGAAAATTTAAGACATGAATAATCATTATTAACTCATAAAATGCTCCCGACCATAGGATCATCACGAGGATGGTGATTGATCCGAAAGGTTGGTGTACAATCGCTTCTCTTTAGTAGATGAGTCTTGAGTCTACGGTGTGGAGACACCGGAGCGAGAGTACAGGTACTCGTTAGAGAACGAGGGCACTGAGCGTGACCACCTCGAGTAGTCATTAGGAAGTCTACCTTCTCGTCAATGACTGACTCGATGCTGCAGTAGTGTGTCTGGTTCTTTGACCTGAGGTGCATCGGCAGTTCACCTTGAGGGTGTTATAGTTTGACTACACCATTACTCGATCTCCTAGCCATATGGAACCCTGAGGTGTATGTTGGCTATAGCATGTTCATTGTAGGAACTGGATTGCATCAAGATGGAATCTATCTACCTCGGTGGTAGAGGAGCAGCCCTATGATGATCATGAGAATCAAGTCCAGAAGCCCATGGCCATGGCAGAGTGAAATAATAGAAAGAGTTTCTATTTAGATTTTCACATTGGACTCGAATCGAATGATTACATCATATGACAGAGACTAGGGTTTGACGAGTTCACCTTAACCCTAATCTGATCGGGGCTCAAGATAGAAGAACTTAATCACACAGGTAGCTGCACCAAGAGGTTCGCATTCAGCTCTGATGGGTTGCCACCATATACTGCTAGGTGTCACTGGTGGATTTTGGGAGCAATTAGAATGATTTAGATGATCGATCATTCTAGCTGTTCGAATCAGAAGAGTTCTGATCCATCGAAAGGAGTTTCGATGATGTCGATGATAGAGATCATGACATATCCCATTACCATACAGAACTGAACCTAACTGGGTCACACAAACAAGGGTTTGAATCTGGTGATCATCAATTGAACTGATCTAGTTCAATTGATCTGAATGAGATTCAATTAGGTTCAAGAAAATCGTGCTAGCACTCGATTGAACCTAACGTTCTTCTTTTGCTATCATAAATAAGTTGTCCTGACTGAGCCAAAGGAGTTTGTGCTCAATCAGAGGCCTTCATATGGTCTGACTGGAGGTTGTCCAAGTCAGAAAAGGTTGTCTTATTTTGTAAGACATTACCTGCCATTTTTGGTCACCTGCCATTTCTTGTTCTTTGACTTTGGTCAAAAGTCTACCTTTGACTGGTCAAATGTTGACCATTGACACTTTGACTTTTGACCACATGTCATGCACCTATTGGAGAGCTGGTGGGGGCCTGTCCCCCTGCCAGAACCTGGCAAGGAGAAGGGCGCACGCCACCCTTGGCGTGTGCCCAAGTTGGAGGCGCCTAGGAGTCCCTTGTTGGACAAGGACTCCATCTCCTTTTTGGATTCCAATTAGAGTTCTCCTAAGAACCAACTTTGACTGGTCTTAGGCACCCTCTAAGGAGGAATCCAGGGGACTCTATTCCCACCAATCAGATTTAGATCTGATTTCACAAAGAGTTGTGATTGGTTGGGAAGAAGAGGAGTTGGATCACAGACTTAGTCTATAAATAAGACCCTGCGCCCAACTCAGATTAAGATTGATTGAATCAGAATTCCCATGCCCCAAGGCTGCCTCTCCCCTCTTCCTCCATGCCAAACCCACTTCTCCCTCTCCTCTCCACGTCCAAAAGTGTTTTGGACTTGGTTGGTGCGATCCAGATCAAAGAAAGGCGACTGAAAGCTAGAAGGCTGCACTGCTGCAAAGGACGACTGCTGATCTTCAAAAGGAGTTTTGAAGATCCTCCAGATCAGATCCAGATCTAATTTTTGGAGATGTGATAGAGAAGAAGAGGATCTCTAGATCCAGCCTGAGTGGATACCGGTAGAGGCCAGGCACTTGCGTGGCTAGATCCAGAACCTTCCGCTGCAATACAGGATCATCAACGGGTAATAGGATTACCCAAATCAAGGTAAATTAAATTTGATTTAATTTATCTTATTTTATTTTAATTTTTAAAATAATAATAATTAGATCTAAAATATCTTAGATCTGATCTAGATCAAAGAGAAAAAATTTTTGAAATATATCTCTTGATCTGATCAGATCTGAACGAACCTGGTCCGAAAAATCAGGATTTTCCTTCAACTGGTATCAGAGCCAAGGTTCTAAAAGTATTTAGATCTAATTTTAAATTTATTTTAATTAAAAATAAGTAATTTTAGATGTCACATGAGATGTGATCAGATCTGAAAATCAGAAAAAATTAAAATTAAATGATTTGGATCTAAGATTAGAAAATATGCATGACTAGTTCTAAAATAGAATAGTTCTATAGAATAGTCTTGCATGTTTTTGAATTTAATTTGATTAAATCATATTTTAGATCTATTTATTTACTATTTTTTGATATTATAATGGTTATAATAACATCTAAAAAATAGCAAATAAAAATTATTTAATTTTAAATATCATATGAGATATGATTGATGCATGTCTAGACTAGTTGTAGAATAGTTCTACATAATTGTCTAGATTAGAATTTATTTTGATTAGATCAATTTAAATCTAATTTTTTAGATTATTATGAGATAATTTAGATCTAAAAATATGCATGATTCGATACATGAGATGTATGCAAAATATGCCATGATTAGATCTAATTTGTATATGAGATATATGATATAGATCTAAAACTATTTTGTAGTATTGCATGTTCCTGATTAAGGCGTTCCTCTTGGCCGTCCGATCATAAGAATGAAGAAGGGTTTAAAGGCCCTCTCTTCCCATTCGATGGGGTGTTCTTATGATGTGTAGGGGTGCTGCGTGTTCGTCCTTAATCAGAAACCCAAAACTTACTTTCTGCAAAACCCTAGATCCTGAAACCCTAGGATTTATTGTGCATATTTTGTTTATGAACCCTACTTAATTAAAAATTAAGATTATGGAATATTAATTAGATCTAAAATTGAGAATTTCAGATCTAAGACATATTCATAATACTGGGTTTGGGCTTGGGTAGCTCAATTAGGTCTAAGCGGTTGATCAAACCGAATCAAGAGTTGGTTAGATGGGATCAACAATGCTTAAATTGACCAGCCTAATAGGATTAAGTCTGGGTCAAGATCGAGTCACGATCAAGCAAGACCTAATTAGGCTCAGAGGTTAGAGTCTGGATTGTAGGCTAACCCAATTGGTTCTGACTCAATAATTTGGTGTCTAAGGTAAGTTTGGCACATACGACCGACTGGTTTTTAATTGGAAGCTACTCGACCTGAATGCGTTCTTGTACGAGTTAATGGCATATTCCTTCCACCGGTCTCACTTACCTGGCCATATCTGTTGACACAGTTCTGATCTGAGGTGGTCAATAATCCGAGCTAACCCATGCCACTAGGTTAGTCATAATTGTTATGACTAAGCCAAGTCTAGTTTAATGAGACCTGAATCAATTCTCCCTAAGAAAAGATTAAGTCTGAGGTCTTCCACCATTGTAGACGTGCGGGCCCTTTTCGGGTTGATTGTTCTCGGCTGGATACAGTGGCTCAGTTGCACCGGGAAGATGCAACCATGTCTATTAGGCATTGGATGCTATGGGCTGGAGGATGAGTTGGGCTCAATATTCTGGATACGGTGAGAGACTCAATTAGGAACCCAGTCTATGCAAATGGTGGGTCTGACTTAACTAAGGAGTGGATCAATATTCCGGATATGGTGAGATTCATGAATTAGAGACCAAGTTTGGGTGCACCATGATTAGAGAATCATTGAACAAGAGTGTTCACTCATTGGCTAACCCATCACCAATAACTGTTAGGTGAGGTGATGAGTCAGTTGGTGAGACCGCACCACCCACTAGAAATCATTAATCATGGAGATTTTTGCATCTCTACAGAGGGAGTGTAGGGATCCGAGAAAATAGTGGGAGCTAATTTGTTTA
>QRFJ01003865.1:0-62920 GCA_006176705.1 Cocos nucifera
CATGGCACCGAAAATTCAAGCACATTGAGTGGCGATACCACCTCATCCGCGATTACCATGAGAAGGGTTACGTCGAGGTCAAGAGAGTCAATTCCGCAGATAATGCGGCATACCCACTTACAAAGTCGTTGGGACAATAAAAGATCAAAGCTCACCTTGAGAAGATGGGACGTAGACTTGTAGCCAATTGGCTTTAGAACAAGTGGGAGATTATTAGATATATATGCCCTAGAAGCCAGAATTGACTGACACTTGTAATACACTTCTAGGGGCAAAATTATAATTTTAACTATTATCAATAAAATTGGTTATTTTCTATCACATATGTGTATTTAGTGTCTGTGATACATCCTTTGAGTTAATGATAATGATAATTCATATTTTCAAGAGTTGAAAATTTAAGACATGAACAATCATTATTAACTCATAAAATGCTCCCGACCATAGGATCATCATGAGGATGGTGATTGATCTAGAAGGTTGGTGTACATTTGCTTTTTTTTAGTAGATGAGTCTTGAGTCTACAGTGTGGAGACATCAGAGCGAGAGTATAGGTATTCATTAGAGAACGAGGGCACTGAACGTGACCACCTCGAGTAGTCATTAGTAAGTCTACCTTCTCGTCAATGACTGACTCGATGCTGTAGTTGTGTGTCTGGTTCTTTGACCTGAGGTGCATCGATAGTTCACCTTGAGGGTGTTATAGTTTGACTACACCATTACTCGATCTTCTGACCATTCAAAATCCTGAGGTGTATGTTGGTTATAGCATGTTTATTGTAGGAACTGGATTGCATCAAGATGGAATCTATCTATCTCGATGGTAGAGTAGCAGCCCTATGATGATCATGAGAATCAAGTCCAGAAGCCCATGGCCATGACAGAGTGAAATAATAGAAAGAGTTTCTATTTAGGTTTTCACATCGGACTTGAATTGAATAATTACATCATATGATAGAAACTAGGGTTTGACGAGTTCACCTTAACCTTAATCTGATCGAAGCTCAAGATAGAAGAACTTAATTCACACAGGTTAGCTGCACCAAGAGGTTCGCATTCAGCTCTGATGGGTTGCACCATATACTGCGGTGTCACTGATAGATTTGGGAGAAATAGAATGATTTAGATGATCGATCATTCTAACTGTTCGAATCAGAAGATTCTGATCAATCAAAAGGAATTCATGATGTCGACGATAGAGATCATGACATATCCCATTATCATACAGAACTAAATCTAACTAGTCACACAATAAGGGGTTGAATGATGATCATCAACTGAACTAATCAGTTCAATTTGATCTGAATGAGATTTAATTAGGTTCAAAAAAATTGTGCTAGCACTTGATTAGACCTAACGTTCTTCCTTTACTATCATAAATAGTTGTCCTGACTGAGCCAAAGAAGTTTGTGCTCAATCAAAGGCCTTCACTTGGTCTGACTGGAGCCTGTCTAGATTAGAAAAGGATTGTCTTATTTTGTAAGATAATACCTGCCATTTTTGGTCACCTGCCATTTCTCGTCCTTTGACTTTGGTCAAAAGTTCATCTTTGACTGGTCAAATATTGACCATTGATACTTTGACTTCTATCCATGTGTCATGCACCTATTGGAGAGCTGGTGGGGGCTTGTCCCTCTATTAGAACCTGGTAAGGAGGAGGGCGCATGCCAAGGGTGGCGTGCGCCCAAGCTGGAGGCACCTAGGATTCCCTGTTGGATAGGGACTCCATCTCCTTATTAGTTTTCGATTAGACTCCTCCTAAGAACCAATTTTGACTGGTCTTTGGCACCATCTAAGGAGGAATCCAAGGGACTCTATTCCCACCAATCAAATTTAGATCTGATTTCACAAAGGGTTGTGATTGGTTGGGATGAAGAGGAGTTGGATCATGCATAGTCTATAAATAAGACCCTACGCCCAACTCAAAGAGTATCTCCAGAAGAACAATTCTCTATGCCCCAAGGCTGCCTCTCTCTTCCTCCTCCATGCCAAGTTTATCTTCTCCCTCTCCTCTCTATGCCCAAAGAAGTTTGGGATCTCAGTTGGTGCAATCTAGGCGAGAGAAAGGCGACAGAAAACTAGAAGGCTGCGCTGCTACAAAGGACAACTGCTGATCTTCAAAAGTTATTTTGAAGATCCTCCAAATCAGATTTTGATCTAACTTTTGGAGATATGATAGAGAAGAAGAGGATCTCTAGATCCAGTCTGAGTGAATATCGGTAGAGGCCAGACACTTGCGTGGCTAGATCCAAAACCTTCCGCTGCTTACAGGATCATCAACGAGTAATAGGATTAACCTACATTAAGGTAAATTAAATATGATTTAATTTATCTATATTTTAATTTTATTATTAGAATAATAAAGATTATATTTGAAATATCTCAGATCTGATTTGGATCAAAGAGAAAAATTTTTGAAATATATCTTTTGATCCAATCAGATCTGAACGAATCTGATCTGAGAGATCAGGAATTTTCCTTCAACTGAACCTAACTAGATCACACAAACAAGGATTTGGATCTGAATATCATCAATTGGATTAACCCAATTAATGATTGAATAGATTTAATTAGGTTCAAGAAAATCGTGCTAGCATACGATTGAGCATAATGTTCTCCTTTAACAATCATTAAAATTTATCTCGATTGAGCCAAATATATTTGGTCTCACTCAAGAACCTTTATTTGATCTAACTGGATCTTGTCCAGGTTAGAAAATGATTATCTTAATTTATGAAATAAATTTAAGACAACACCTATCCTTTTTTGTCATCTACTAAATCTTGTCTTGACTTAGTCAAATGTGACTTTGTAAATACATCTTGCCATATGTCATGCACATAGAGAATATTGACCTTGCCTCCTACTAAAAAGCAGACAGGCAGGGCCACACCTAGTAGCTGGCCCATGAGATAATTATGAGTCCCATGTAGATGGACTCAGGTTGCTTCTGAATTAATGCTATGTGAAGGAAAAATCCTGATTTTTCGGATCCAGGTTCGTTAGATCTGATCGGATCAAGAGATATATTTCAAAATTTTTTTTTCTTGATCTAATTCAGATCTTGATATGTTTTAGATCTAATTTCTTATTATTTTAATAAATAAAATAAAATTAAGATAAATTAAATTCAAATTTAATTTACCTTGATTTGGGTAATCCTATTACCCTGTAGATGATCCTGATTAAGCAGCGGAAGGTTCTGGATCTAGCCACGCAAGCGCCTGGCCTCTACCGGTATCCACTCGGGTTGGATCTGGAGATCCTCTTCTTCTCTATCACGTCTCCAAAAATTAGATCTGGATCTGATCTGGAGGATCTTCAAAACTCTTTTGAAGATCTGCAGTCGTCCTTTTGCAGCAGCGCAGCCTTCTTAGCTTTTGATCGCCTTTCCTTGATCTGAATTCGCACCAACCAAGGTCCAAAACACCTTTTGGACGTGGAGAGGAGAGGGAGAAGGTAGGTTTGGCATGGAGGAAGAGGGGAGAGGCAGCCTTGGGGTGGGGAATTTCAATTTTCAATTTTTCATCCAATCTGAGTTGGGCGCAGGGTCTTATTTATAGACTAAGCTGTGATCCAACTCCTCTTCTTCCCAACCAATCACAACCCTTTGTGAAATCAGATCTAAATCTGATTGGTTGGAATAGAGTCCCCTGGATTCCTCCTTAGAGGGTGCCTAAGACCAGTCAAAGTTGGTTCTTAGAAGAACTCTAATTGGAATCCAAAAAGGAGATGGAGTCCTTGTCCAACAAGGACTCCTAGGCGCCTCCAACTTGGGCACACGCCAAGGGTGGCGTGCGCCCTTCTCCTTGCCAGGTTCTGGCAGGGGGACAGGCCCCCACCAGCTCTCCAATAGGTGCATGACATGTGGTCAAAAGTCAAAGTGTCAATGGTCAACATTTGACCAGTCAAAGGTAGACTTTTGACCAAAGTCAAAGAACAAGAAATGGCAGGTGACCAAAAATGGTAGGTAATGTCTTACAAAATAAGACAACCTTTTCTGACTTGGACAACCTCCAGTCAGACCATATGAAGGCCTCTGATTGAGCACAAACTCCTTTGGCTCAGTCAGGACAACTTATTTATGATAGTAAAAGAAGAACGTTAGGTTCAATCGAGTGCTAGCACGATTTCCTTGAACCTAATTGAATCTCATTCAGATCAATTGAACTAGATCAGTTCAATTGATGATCACCAGATTCAAACCCTTGTTTGTGTGACCCAGTTAGGTTCAGTTCTGTATGGTAATGGGATATGTCATGATCTCTATCATCGACATCATCGAAACTCCTTTCGATGGATCAGAACTCTTCTGATTCGAACAGCTAGAATGATCGATCATCTAAATCATTCTAATTGCTCCCAAAATCCACCAGTGACACCTAGCAGTATATGGTGGCAACCCATCAGAGCTGAATGCGAACCTCTTGGTGCAGCTACCTGTGTGATTAAGTTCTTCTATCTTGAGCCCCGATCAGATTAGGGTTAAGGTGAACTCGTCAAACCCTAGTCTCTGTCATATGATGTAATCATTCGATTCGAGTCCAATGTGAAAATCTAAATAGAAACTCTTTCTATTATTTCACTCTGCCATGGCCATGGGCTTCTGGACTTGATTCTCATGATCATCATAGGGCTGCTCCTCTACCACCGAGGTAGATAGATTCCATCTTGATGCAATCCAGTTCCTACAATGAACATGCTATAGCCAACATACACCTCAGGGTTCCATATGGCTAGGAGACCGAGTAATGGTGTAGTCAAACTATAACACCCTCAAGGTGAACTGCCGATGCATCTCAGGTCAAAGAACCAGACACACTACTGCAGCATCGAGTCAGTCATTGACGAGAAGGTAGACTTCCTAATGACTACTCGAGGTGGTCACGCTCAGTGCCCTCGTTCTCTAACGAGTACCTGTACTCTCGCTCCGGTGTCTCCACACCATAGACTCAAGACTCATCTACTAAAGAGAAGCGATTGTACACCAACCTTCCGGATCAATCACCATCCTCGTGATGATCCTATGGTCGGGAGCATTTTATGAGTTAATAATGATTATTCATGTCTTAAATTTTCAACTCTTGAAAATATGAATTATCATTACCATTAACTCAAAGGATGTATCACAGACACTAAATACACATATGTGATAGAAAATAACCCATTTTATTGATTATAGTCAAAATTATAATTTTGCCCCTAGAAGTGTATTACAAGTGTCAGCCAATTCTGGCTTCTAGGGCACATATATCTAACAATCTCCCACTTGTCCTAAAGCCAATTGGCTACAAGTCTAAGTCCCATCTTCTCAAGGTGGGCTTCGATCTTCTGCTGGCCCAACGGCTTTGTAAGTGGGTCTGCCATATTATCTATGGAGTTGACTCTCTTGACCTCGACATAACCCTTCTCAAGGTAATCGCGGATGAGGTGGTATCGCCGCTCAATATGCTTGGATTTCTGGTGAGACCTTGGCTCCTTAGCAAGGGCTATGGCGCCATTGTTGTCGCAGTATAGAGGAATGGCATCTGATGGCATTACTCCAATTTCTGCAGCAAACTTCTTGTACCAGAATGCTTCCTTCGTGCAGCCTCTGATGCAGCGATATATTCTGCTTCCATGGATGGAATCTGCTATCACCAGTTTGCTTGGAACTCTTCCAGCTGACAGCACCACCATTGCACACAAACAGACTCTCCAGATGTCGACTTTCGATCATCTATATCGGACATGAAATTCCGAAGTCTGTGTATCCTTGGACTTGGAGTTCTCCATGTTACCAAAGACCAACATCATATCCTTAGTTCTTCTTAAGTACTTAAGGGTACATTTCACAGAAGTCCAGTGTTCTTCACCTGGATTTGACTGATATCTGCTTGTGACACTCACAGCATGGGCTATATCAGGTCGTGTACATAGCATGGCATACATGAGGCTCCCTATTGCAGAAGCATAAGGGATCTTGCTCATGTGTTCTATTTTCTTAGGTGTGCTAGGGCACATCTTCTTGGAAAGATGAATACCATGTCTAAAGGGTATTAATCCCCTTTAAGAGTTTTCCATACTAAACCTCTTTAGTACTTTCTCTATGTACATCTTCTGTGAAAGTCCTAGCATCCTATTCGGTCTATCCTCTATAGACCTTAATTTCCTAGAATAAAGGATGCTTCACCTAGGTCTTTCATGGAGAATTGCTTGGACAACCATATTTTGACTGTCGTTCAACATGGGAATATCATTCCCAATAAGGAGGATGTCATCCACGTACAATACGAGGAAGACAACAAGCGCTCCCACTGACCTTTTTGAAAACACATGGTTCCTCTTCATTTTTGATGAAACCAAACATTTTGATCACATCATTGAAACGAGTGTTCCAGCTCCGAGATGCTTGCTTAAGTCCATATATGGACCTTTGCAGCTTGCAAACCTTGTGATCAGTATCACTGGATGTGAAACCTAGCGGCTGTTTCCATATAGATATCTTCCTCAAGATATCCATTTAAGAATGCCATTTTCACGTCCATTTGCCATATTTCATAATCGAAATAGGCTGCAACAGCAAGCAATGTGCGGATGGATTTTAGCATAGCCACTGGGAAAAGGTATCCTGATAGTCAATGCCTTCGCGTTGACTATAACCTTTTGCCACTAGTCTAGCCTTGAATGTCTCCACATTCCCATCTGCACCAATCTTTCTCTTGAAGATCCATTTACACCCAATAGGTACTATACCTTCTGGTGGATCTACCAAGGTCCAGACTTGGTTTGAGTGCATCGAGTCAATTTCTGACTGCATTGCCTCTAGCCATTTCTCGGAGTCGATATCTGATATCGCCTCGTTGTAGGTTTTGGGATCATCACCATGAGCACCATTACCTACGAGGAACATTTCCTCTACATCCTCTGAAATAATACCTAAGTATCTTTCAGGGGGACGGAAAACTCTTTTCGATCTACGAGGTGGAGGAGGTAGTGTTCTTATTGGCTCAACCTGATTTGGTTCCAATTGGTCCTTAGCTCGTTGTTCTTGTGAGACTTTCTCATCAAGCTTAATCTACTTTCCAATGCCGCTATCTTGAATAAACTATTTTTCAAGAAAGATGGCATGTCGACTCACAATCACATTGTGGTCTTCTGGAATGTAGAAATAGTATCCTAATGACTCTTTAGGATATCCTATGAATCGAGCTCTGAAGGACCTAAACTCTAACTTGTCCGCTTGTTGTCTTTTGACATGAGCCGGACAACCCCAAATTCTGAGATGACTCAGACTTGATTTCTTACCATGCCATATCTCATACGGTGTGGTAGGAATGGTCTTAGAGGGAACCCTATTCAGTAGATAAATTGAAGTTAACAATGAATGTCCCCAAAGAAAATCAGGGAGGTCTGTGAAGCTCATCATGGATCGAACCATATCCAATAGGAGTCCGATTTCTCCATTCTGAAATCCCATTGAGTTGAGGTGTTCCTGGTGGAGTCCATTGAGAGACTATGCCATTTTTCTTTGAGATAGTCTAGGAATTCTCGGCTAAGGTATTCACCTCCTCGATCTGATCGAAGAACCTTAATGGGTTTTTCAGTTTATTTTTCTACTTCATGTCTGAATTCTTTGAACTTTTCAAAAGCTTCAGACTTATGTCTCATAAGATACACATACCCATACCTAGACAGATCATCGGTAAAGGTAATGAAGTAGACAAAATTGCCTCTAGCTGGCACATCAAATGGGCCGCACACACATCAGTATGTACTAGGGCAAGGAGATCTGTGGCCCTTCTCCCCATGTCCAACAAAAGGGAGTTTAGTCATTTTGCCTTGAAGACAAGATTCACAAGTTGGATATGACTCGGAAGTCAATGGACTCAATAGCCCATTTTTCTCCAATTTGTTGATCCTATCTTCTGCTATATGACCTAATCTTAGGTGCCATAGATATCTGTCATTTGGACTATCCCTAGGTCGTTTGGCATTCACGTTTTGCTCGATAGTTAGAATAGGTACATCAATATGTAGCTGATAAAGATCATTAATAAGGAAACCATTTGCAATTTTATTTCTTTCATAAAGAATGTTACAATGGTCCTTAAAGAAGGTAATCACATAGCCTTCTAGTGCTAAGCATGAAACAGAAATCAAATTCCTGCTAGCTGCAGGCACATAATAACAGTCTTTCAAAACTAAGTCTAAACCAGATGGTAATCGAAGAGGGATATGTTCCCACGGCTACTGCAGCAACTCTTGCTCCATTACCAATGCGTAGGATCATGTCTCCATCCCTCAGCCTCCTGCTATCCTCAAGACCCTGCATGGAAGTGCACAGATGAGCACTAGAACCAGAGTCAAGCACCCAACTGGATGTAGAAGAAATCGTAAGGTTAGACTCAATAACGAGCATACCTCCAGAAGGACCTTCCTTCTTGTTCTTCAGGGTGGCCAGGTAAGTAGGGCAGTTCCGCTTCCAATGGCCATCGCTGTTGCAATGGAAACACTTTCCTTTGACATCGGCGACTTTCATCTTCGGCTCTGCCTTCTTCTTCTTTGCTCCTTCCACCTTCTACTTTTTCGTAGACTTTTTTTTCTTTCCATAAGACTTTTTTTTAGAAGAAGTCCGTTCCATAGCAAGAACTGAGCCTTTAGAACCTTTCATAGAAAGCTCAGCGGTGACCAAGTATGTTCATTAATTTGGCCAAAGAATTTTGAAGTTTATGCATGTGGTAATTCATGATGAATTGCCCATATGCATCAGTCAAGGATTGCAGAATAATATCGCTCTGCAGGTCCAAGTCTAACTTCACACCGAGCTTCTCAAGCTCTTCCATGTCCTTGATCATCGTCAGACAGTGATCTTGGACTGACTGCCCATCACGCATCTTAGCCTTAAAAAGTCATTTCGTGACTTGATACTTGGCTGCGCGACTCTGTTCACCAAACATCTCCTGTAGGTGAGCCAACATTTGGCGAGCAGTCCCGATATCTTCATGTTGGCACTGGAGCTCATCAAACATCGAGCCCAACATGTAATATCTGGCCTTATTATCTTCGTCTATCCACTTTTTCAGAGATGCTCTCTATTCAGTGGATGGACGGACTGATAAGATGGGAGGGTCCTGATCCAAAATATGGGTTAACTTCTCAAAACCTAAAATAATTTTGTAGTTTCTAAGCCAATCTTTATAATTAGGTTCGGTCAGTCTGTGTGTGTCCAGGATACGTGCTAATGGATTGGACACAGACATTTTTTTGCAGAGAGTCAAATATTCTAGTTAGATATTGTAATTATGACTTGACCAATTTGTTTAGAGATTTTATTTTTAAACAAATTAGCTTCCACTATTTTCTTGGATAACCTCTTTTGACTTGGATAACCTCTTTTGACTAGAGTCAAAGATTCTAGTTAAATAATACAACCTTTTTTGACTTGGATAACCTCCAGTCAGACCATATGAAGGCCTCTGATTGAGCACAAACTCCTTTGGCTTAGTCAGGACAACTTATTTATGATAGTAAAAGAAGAACGTTAGGTTCAATCGAGTGCTAGCACGATTTTCTTGAACCTAATTGAATCTCATTCAGATCAATTGAACTGAATCAGTTCAATTGATGATCACTAAATTCAAACCTTTGTTTTTGTGACCCAGTTAGGTTCAGTTTCTGTATGGTAATAGGATATATGTCATGATCTCTATCATCGACATCATCGAAACTTCTTTCGATGGATCAGAACTCTTCTGATTCGAACAGTTAGAATGATCGATCATCTAAATCATTCTAATTGCTCCCAAAATCCACCAGTGATACCTAGCAGTATATGGTCGCAACCCATTAGAGATGAATGCGAACCTCTTGGTGCAGCTATCTGTGTGATTAAATTCTTCTATCTTGAGCCCCGATCAGATTAGGGTTAAGGTAAACTCGTCAAACCCTAGTTTCTGTCATATGATGTAATCATTCGATTCAAGTCCGATGTGAAAATCTAAATAGAAACTCTTTCTATTATTTTACTCTACCATGGCCATGGGCTTCTGGACATGATTCTCATGATCATCATAGGGCTGCTCCTCTACCACCGAGGTAGATAGATTTCATCTTGATGCAATCTAGTTCCTACAATGAACATGCTATAACCAACATACACCTCAGGATTCCGAATGGCTAGGAGACCGAGTAATGGTGTAGTCAAACTATAACACCCTTAAGGTGAACGCCGATGCATCTCAGGTCAAAGAACCAGACACACTATTGCAGCATCGAGTCAGTCATTGACGAGAAGGTAGACTTCCTAATGACTACTTGAGGTGGTCACGCTCAGTGCCCTCATTCTCTAATGAGTATCTGTACTCTCACTCCGATGTCTCCACACCGTAGACTCAAGACTCATCTACTAAAGAGAAGTGATTGTACACCAACCTTCTGGATCAGTCACCATCCTCGTGATGATCCTATGGTCGGGAGCATTTTATGAGTTAATAATGATTATTCATGTCTTAAATTTTCAACTCTTGAAAATATGAATTATCATTACCATTAACTCAAAGGATGTATCACAGACACTAAATACACATATGTGATAGAAAATAACCTATTTTATTGATATTAATCAAAATTATAATTTTGCCCCTAGAAGTGTATTACAAGTGTCAGCCAATTCTAGCTTCTAGGGCACATATATCTAACAGTGGCATCAAGGAGTCCTGTTTGACTAGTCTTGGTGCCACCTAAGGAGGTTCATGAGGGACTCTAATATGATTGTATCAGATGATGTCATTCTACTAATCAGATTTAGATCTGATTGCATAAAGGGCCATGGTTGGCCGGGATGATGTGGCACTGTATGATGCAGCAGGGTCTATATAAACCCTATCTACACCTAGAATTGAGAGCTTCTAAATTAGCCCATGCCATATAGCCCCTCTCCCTCTCTCTCCATGCCATCCTCAGGTCCTCTCTCTCTTCTCCATGCCCAAGAGACTTTGGGCATGAGTTAGGTGCGATCCAAGCAAGTGAAAGGCGATCGGAAAGGAAGAAGGCAGCACTGCTGCAAGAGACAATAGTTAATCCTCAAAAGAATTTTTGAAGACCTTCAAGATCAGATCTAGATCTGATCTTTTGAGGATAGATTGAGAAGGAGAAGATCTCTAGATCCTATCCGAGTGGATACTGATAGAGGTCAGGCGCTTGCATGGCTATATCCAGAACCTCAGGCAAATATCGGGATCATCACAAGATAATTGGATTACCCAAAATAAAGATATAATTAAATTAGATTTAATTTAATTTTTATTATATTTTATTTTATCAGATCAATAAGATCAAATCTGAAGAATCTCAGATCTAATTAGAATCTTAGAAAAAATTTTTAAAATATTTTTCTTGATCCATTTAGATCTGAACGAACCTGCATCAGAGAACAAGATTTTTCCCTTCACCCATGGCACAAGAAAATCCAAAAATTGATGAAAAATTTTGAAAAAATCTAAGATTTTAGGGGTTGAAATTTCATTCATAAGAATGATCAAGGAAGGTTAGATTTGAGCTTTTCAAGATAGAAAATTTGAGATATAAACTCAAGATAAAGATTAATATTATTTTTGATAGATTTAAGCTTGAAATCATAAAGATGTTTAGGCTATGGGATCAAGAAATTCTAATTCTCTTCTAATCTCATAGAATGTATCTTCACTTAAGACCTTAGTAAAAATATCAGCCAGTTGATTTTTAATGCAAATATAATCAAGAATTATATTATTATTTTGAACATGCTTTCTTATAAAATGATGTCTTATTTCAATGTGCTTTGACCTAGAGTATTGGATTGAATTTTTAGTTAGATTTATGGCACTAGTATTATCACATCTTATGGGAGTTTTGTTTAGTTTGATGTTAAAGTCCTCAAGTTGTTGCTTAATCTATAAGATTTGTACACAGCAACTTTCAACTGCAATGTATTCGATCTCGGTCATAGACAGTGCTATCGAATTTTACTTTTTGCTAAATCAAGAGATTAAGTTAACTCCTAGAAATTGGCAAGTTTCACTAGTATTTTTTTTATCTAATTTACATCTAGCAATGTCTGCATCTGAATATCTAATAAAATCGATTGATGAATTCTTAGAGTACCATAAACCTATGGATTGAGTTCCTTTTAGGTATTTAAGTATTCTTTTTACATCATTTAAATGTGATTCTTTTGAATTAGATTGAAATCATGCACATAAACAAATACTAAATATGATATCTAGTCTACTAGTAGTTAAATACAATAAAGAACCAATCATACCTCTATAAAATTTTTGATCAACACTTTTGCCTCTTTCATCCTTGTCAAGCTTACATAATGAACTCATGGGGTTACCAATTGCTTTGGAGCTCTCCATCCTAAATCTCTTGAGTAGTTCTCTTGTGTACTTGCTTTGAGTGATGGAGATCCCTTCTTTTGTTTATTTGATTTGAAGTCCAAGGAAGAATGTTAGTTCACCCATGTTCATCTCGAACTTCCACTACATGAGCTTAGCAAAATCTTGACATAAAGTTTCATTAGTAGATCCAAATATAATGTCATCAACATATATTTGTATTACTAAAATGTCATCATGATCTCTTTTAATGAAAAGGGTTGTATCTATATTTCCTTTTGAAAATTCATTATTAAGCAAGAATTTATTTAGTCTTTCATACCAAGCCCTAAGTGCTTATTTTAAACCATATAATGCTTTGTTTAATCTAAAAACATAATTCGAAAAAGCATAATTTTCAAAATTGAAAGATTGTTCTACATAAATTTCTTCAATAATATATCCATTTAGAAAAGCATTTTTAACATCCATTTAAAATAGCTTAAAATTCATAAAGCATGCATAAGCGAGTAAAAGTCTAATTGCTTCAAGTCTAACAACAGGTGCAAAGATTTTATCAAAATCAATTTTCTCTTCTTGATTATAATTCTTTGTAACTAATCTTGCTTTATTTCTAATTATATTTTTATTTTCATCCAATTTATTTCTGCATACCTGTTGGTGAAAAATTTAGTCATCGTCGGAGAAATGCCAGAGTCGAAGAAGAAGAGATCATCGTCGGTGACCTACAAAACAAGCCTTATCTAGAGCCCGGATGGGTGGCTCTGGCAAGACACTTCAATGATCAAGTTAGCTCTTTTGGCCAACAGAAATTGAGTACTCGAGAAAGAATTCAACAGAGTTTTGGGAAGGAGAGGAGAGCTTGAAGAAAATATATTTGGAGGGTCCCTTTTATAGATGAAGCCTGTAACAAACTAATGGTGATAGCCATAACTGTCGGATAGTGGGCCGCTTGAAGCCACGTGGAGTTTATTACGAAGGATAGTGTCTGTTGTTGTGAGGTGCCTAGTTTGCTTGAGATTTGATAATCAAAGTTCGGAGGAGTAGGCGTCGGTTGTGATGATCTTTGAGTTATATCAATTCTAGAGGAGTTCAGACTCCTCTAAGGTAGTTTGGGTGTGGATCGGTTCATGCCATATTTGAGGTTAGATTTGTGTAGGAAAGAAGACTCTTCTGAAATCAAAAAGTAGATCTGCTGGAGAGATCTGTGCGTAGCTCTACTAGAGGAGAGATCCGAGGAAGATTCACCTAACAGAGGAACCCAACTACTGAAAAGAATCCAAAAGGAGTTCGCTTGTTAGAAAAGTCTGGAAGGAGTTTGGCTGCTAGGAGAGTTCGCCTATTGGAGTTCGGAAGGAATTCGCCTATTGAAGGAGTCCAGAAGGAGTTTGGCTGCTAGGGGAGTTCGCTTGTTGAAGGAGTTCGAAAGGAGTTTGACTGCTAGAAGAGTTTGCCTGTTGGAGGAACCTAATTATTGAGAAGAATCTAGAAGGAGTTCGATCGAACTGGATGCACAGGTGCTGGAGATTTGACCAAAATCTTAGCCAAACTTTGGTTGGCATGGATTTATCCCCAACACTAGCCCCCCTACTCCTGAGTTCGAAGTTCGAAGGATGGGAGTAAGATGGAGACTACCAAAGTTTGAAGAATTTTTTGATCCTGCCAGACTTCCCGCTTCCAGGAGGTATGGGATGCTTTAGCTTTTACCAAGCTGGCGTCGGAGCTTCGTGTATACACGGTGATCCGAAGAGACATTTTTCGAATTCTTCATTAGAAATCTGCTCAAGGTACAGCGCCATTAAGGGTCTGTCCATTGGAAGCTTTATGCCATGATGAGTGGGACACGCATTGATCAAAAATCGACTGGAAGAAATCTACAATCATAATTGCTCTGGGGCTTCAAGGGTTACTTAAGCCTGCCCTCCTCCTCCGAGTCCTTACTTCTAAAATCTTCCTTTCCTTCCTCTAGTTTCCTTCTTCATCCCGAGTGAGAGCCCAAGCTACTTTCTTTGGTTTTCGACGTACCCTACCTTCGATCCTTGCTTCATTCGCCATCTCCTTATTCTTCTCAACCAATTTAGGTCAGCTTTTCGACACTTTTTGGATTATCTTTGCATTCTTACTTTGTCGTTCTTTCTGTTCTTGTCGAAGCATGAACATTTTATTTTCTTTTTGTTTGATTTTTTGGGTAATTTTTGAATTTTATCTTGATCCAAATATCTAGTGAAGGATCTTGGTCAACTTGTTCTGGGAGTCCGACCCCTTTAAGCTTGATGAATTCACCTCCTAAGGAGGTCGAACCCTTGGGATTGGCTCGTCCTTTTGTGCCTACGATCATTTATTATTGACTTCGGCCTGACGACCTTTTCTCAGCTAGGATTCAAATTAAAATTTCTCCTGAGTATGAGCATGAACACTCCAGACCTGATTATCGAGCCTATTCACCCCCTCTCGATCGAATTTGTCTGTACGTCAAAATCTTTTTGGCCAGGCTTAGATTATCTTTACCTTTTTTTATAGCTAACTTATTTAGGTTTCTCAATATTTCTCTTATTGCCATGGCACTGAAATGACCCCTGAGGAATAGAACCATTTGATGAAGGGGATCCGGATCTTTAAAAGGAAGGGAGGTTCTTCCGATGAACCGCAGAAGAAGGCCTGGACTAGAGAGTCAAGCCAGGCTACGTCAGTTTGGTTCGGACCGGCCCTTGAACCCATCGCTACCATGCCGAGCCTACCCCGTCTGATGAGGCTGTCCCTCTTGCTCCTGTTCGGCAAGAGGGAGCTATGAAGAAGAGGAAGAAGAGGACCGTCGATAAGAAGATTGGACAGAAGGCAAAGAGCTTCGAGGGAGGGGATCTTGGCCAAGAATAGGATTCCTTGGACGATCAAGAGGTCATCCAGGCACTAATGGAGGGGAGCATCCTTCCCCACATCATCAAAAGAATGCACCAGAAGGATGACGTTGAGAGGTTCGATGAATCATTTGCTGCTTTTCTAGAGGTAGGTGGTTCCTTCTGACTTTAACTTCATGCCCATTAAGCTTTGGACTTGGGATCTTTTATGATTCTGATTTATTGTGTGTTTTACAGCTGGGACACTATCTTTTTGCCCACTCCAAAGCAATAAGCCAAAATCAGGTCGAAGCTTCTAGAGCCCTGGAAGAAGCCCATGCAGAAGCCGAGAAGGCTCGGGTCGAGGCCGACGTTCTAAAGGTCACCTCAAAGACCCATTCGTCTGAAGTCGAATGCCTTCAGAATGAATTGAGAGAGGAGCATGGTGAGATGGCAAAGTTGAGGGCCAAGCTAGCTCTAGAAAAGGAGGAGAAAAGGAAGGTGCAAGAGGAGGTTAGTGCCACCATGAAAAGGGCTGTGCAGAACTTCAAGTCCTCCAAGGATATGGAGGACATCAAAATAAACTTTGCCTAGGAAGCCTTCTTAGAAGGGTTCCAGGTCTACATGGGGCGAGTCGTCGAGAATTTTTCCAACATCGATCTGGATCTCCTCCTAGAAGAGCCAGAGGATAGAGCCGATCCTTCACATGCCAATACCGAGGTTGCTCCTGAATCTCCAGGTGCAGCATTCGAACCTACCCAAGGGCTGGAGTCGGTCGAGAATGTCCTGATCTCTCCAGTGGGCAAGCTGCTCGAGGTCTAAACTTTTGACATCTATGTACCCTATTTTTTCTTTTTTCTTTGTTTTTTAGTATACCAAACATATTTCAAGTAATGAGAATAAATCCTTCTTTTCCTTTACACTTTGCATTGTATGTGATTCAGAATGTCTTTGTTGATCAGGGCCATGACCTCCTTTCTCTGGTCGATGCCGATCCCTTACCTCAGGAAGTTTCGTTCAAGCCTTTGATAAAGGGTTTGAAGAAGGAGGTCCACCAATTAAGAAGAAGATTAAAGAGAGTTGAGGCCGACCTTTAGGCCTCTCAAAAAAATACTACGGAGGTGACTAAGGAAGTCACTCGCCTCTGATGTTTACACATGAAGGATGCGGTGAGCTTCAGCATTCAGAAAGAACATTTTGAGAAGGAGCTCGCCGAACTTCGAAAGAGCATGAGCGATAAGTCTTGGGCGCTCATAGCAAAGATCGGCTCTCTAGAAGTTGATCTTAAGAAGGTGGAAGAGAAGATTCGTCTCTTGGATGGGAGTTCACCATGGTGCACTGATGAAGCTCGACATGACTGAAACTGGTCGAAGAAGTTCTCCCTGCTTCAAAAGCAGCTACAGGATGCTGAAGATCGACACAATAATTATCGAGTGACTTGGACAGAAAGGATGTCCAGGCTTGAAGGCAAGCTAAAGGCTGCCAGGAACAAGGCGACCTATTTTCGGAAGAAGTTTCATAGCGTTCAGCAAGCTAAATCAAGCGGCAAATCTGAGAAGCTCATCTTTCTAAGGAGGATTGTCGGCGAACTCTCAAAGGCTGTTGGAGTTAGGAAAATCGAAGTTTAATAATTGAAGCTCTAGTTGGCTTAAAAGCGTCAAGCCATCAAGGATGCTGAAGCTGAATCCAAGATTTTGAGGAAGCAACGGCAAGAGCTCGAGGCCAAATTTGAATCCTCCAAAAGGATGTACATCGACGATCTATACAAGAAGAAGGAGATAGAGGAGAAAATTTTCAAACTAAAGGAAGCTTTGGTGATGGCTGGAGCTGATAGCCCAAAATTTGAAGAGCTCAGATCGCCTTAGGACTTCTCCTCTTTTCTTTTTTTGTAATCGATTTCACCAATCCTTATCTTGTCTGTAACGCATTTATTTTTTCACACAGTCGGCCTTTGCTGACTCTATCTTGCTTGTAATGTGCCTATTGTAATTGATCTTATTAACTTTTACTTATAATGAACTTACCTTCAGAATAAAGTAGTACCTTTTTCATGGTCATCTCTTATGGATTCGATTTTGGGTGCCTCATTTTTCTTTCGTTTCTAACAAGATGCTTGTCGTGGACGTTAGGTCAGGGATTCATTCCATGGATTAAGATAGGATTTTTTCTTTGGCGTTTGGCACGGTCATAGGGGAATGCGCTCATCCATTGTTAGTAGGGCCTTGACCTTCCACCCCTTGTATGATCGTAGAGGTTCGTCGGATCTATTGGTGGATTCTCATCTTGGCTTAACAAAGCCTTCGATCTTGCTCACATTAGGATGAGATTCTCTTTCTATTTCTAACGGACTGCAGGGCTACATTAGGGCCATCGGTAGGGCCCCTCCCCTTATCTCACCTTAGTTCAATGAGGCCTTCGATCTTGCTCACGTTAGGATGAGGTTCTCCTCCTATTCCTAATAGGCTGTAGGGGCACATTAGGACCGTTGGTAGAGCCTTTTCCCTCATCTTGTCTTAGTTCAACGAGGCCTTCGACCTTGCTCACATTAGGATGAGGTTCTCCTCATGTTCCTAACAGGCTGTAGGGGCATATTAGGATCGTTGGTAGGGCCTCTCCCCTCATCTCATCTTAGTTCGATGAGGTCTTCGACCTTGCTCACATTAGAACGAGGTTCTCCTTCTATTCTTAATGGACTGTAGGAGCACATTAGGACCGTTGGTAGGGCCTCTCTCCTCATCTCATCTTAGTTCAACGAGGCCTTCAACCTTGCTCATGTTAGGACGAGGTTCTCCTCCTATTCCTAACGGACCACTTTTGGTTGTTTCAGAGTTGTCATTACACAATCTTGGTGCCAGGAAGTAATGATGTTAAAATAGAAAAAACTTTATTGAAAAAAAGTTACTAGTAGTACATTCTTAAGTTTTTCGAATTCCAAGGCCGTGGGAGTGTCACCCCTCCAAGCTTCTTCAAGCGATAAGTTTTGGGCTGGATGACCTCCTCCACTCTATACGGACCTTCCCAATTCAGGGTGAGCTTTTCTTACTTCTGTGGCTTCAAAATGGACGCTCGTCAAAGCACCAAGTCCTCCACTCTGAATGCTTTGCTTTTTACTCTAGAGTTATAGTATCTGGTTACTCTTTATTTGTTGGCTGCCATCCGAACTTAGGTATCTTCTCTCTTTTCTTCCAAAAGATCGAGATTGACTCTGAGGTCCTATGAGTTATGATACTCATTGAAGGCCATGATCCATATTGATGGAAGTTTAAACTCGATCGAGATGACTGCCTTCATCCCAAAGGCTAGGGTGAACGGTGTTTTCCTAGTTGGTAGCCTTGAGTAGTTCGGTACGCCCAAAGAACATGGTAGAGTTCGTCCGCCCAAGTCCCTCTTGCTCTTTCAAGCCTTGTCTTGATGCCCTACAGTAAAATTCTATTGGTCACCTCTACTTCACCATTTGTCTATGGATGGGCCACTGACGTGAAGTGATGGAAAATATTTAGATCTTCATAGAACTTAACGAACCTTGTCCTAGCAAACTATCGCTCATTATCTGTTATGAGAGTTTGGGGTAGACTAAACCAGTAGATGATTGACTTCCAGACAAAGTACTATACCTTGACCTTAGTAATTTTTGCTAGTGGTTTGGCTTCAATCCATTTGGTGAAGTAGTCGATCACAACTAGGAGGAACTTTTATTGTCCGAATGTCATTGGAAAAAGGGCCAAGTACATCCATTCCCCACTGCACAAATGGCCAAGGTGTGCTTAATGGAGTAAGCTCGGAGGTCGGCTATCTTTGTATGTTTGCATTTCTCTGATAGCGGTCATATTTCTTGACATAGTCTATAGAGTCGTGGTACAAGATCGGCCAATAGTATCCTTGCCGAAATAGTCTTTGTGATAGAAATTTGGCTCCTACATGACTTCCACAAATTCTCTCGTGTACTTTCCATAATGCGAAGTCGGCCGCTGAAGGTTGGAGACATCTCAAAAGCGATAGCGAATCGGTCTTTTATACAACTTACCCTCATACAAAATATATCGGAAGGCTTGATTTCTAAGTTTTCGAACTTCTTTCAGATCATGAGAAAGAACTCCCTCTTTGAGGTAGGCAACTAATGGATCAATCCAGCTTGGCTCGTGCTCCATCTGCATAACAAGCTACGACTCCTCTGAGCTTGGACATTTTAGAGTTTCAAAAAATACTTCTTTGGATAGTTCGATTGGGGCTAAAATGGTCAATTTAGAGAGAAGATCGGCTCTTATATTTTCTACCCTCAAAATCTATTGAATGCTAAAATTATCGAAGGCCAGAGTCAAATTTTTTACTTTGTTAAGATATTTCATCATACTTTCCTTCTGTGCCTCATAGTTACCACTAACTTGGCTGACCACTAATTGAAAATCATTGTAGATTTGAAGTTGATCTACTTTTAACTCTCTTTCTATTTTTAATTCGATGATTAGAGCTTCATATTTGGCTCCGTTATTAGTTGCAGGAAATTCGAGGCATTGCGCATATTCGATGTTGACTACCTCAGGATTGACCAAGACTAACCCCACGCCTGTCCTAGTAGTGTTGGATGAACCATCCACGTATAGGATCCAAAAACCTTTGGAAAGATTAGTACTCTGTTCGGGAAGGCTTGGTTGCAACCATGGGATGTTGGTCTCGTTCTGTTCAAGCTTGGCTTCATCTGGAATGGTACATTCTACTATAAAATTGGCCAATATCTGAGCTTTGATTGATGCCTGGGATCGATAATTGATGTCAAACTTCATGAGCTCGATTGCCCATTTTGCAATTCTTTTGGAAGCATCGTTCGATGAAGGACTACTTTTATTGGTTGATCCATGAGGACCATTACGGTGTACCCTTGAAAGTAAGGTCGGAGTCTCCTAGCAGCAATTAGAAGAGAGTAAGTCAATTTTTCTAACTTAAAGTATTTAATCTTTGCGTCCCTTAAGAGCTGGCTTACGTAGTAGATTGGTCGCTACATCTTCGCTTCCTCCTTGACCAGGACTATTGCCAAGGCCGTTGGAGAGACTGCTAGGTACAAGAATAATTCTTCTTTGAATTTAGGCTTTGCCAGTAGTGGGGGTGAGCCATGGTAATTTTTGAGCTCCTCAAACGTCTGTTGGCACTCCATCATCCAGTAGAAGTTCTTTAGTTGCTTGAGAACTTGGAAGAAGGATATGTATTGCTCGACCAATCTCGAGATGAAGCGATTTAGGGATGCCACCTTTCCAGTTAGGTGCTGAACTTCTTTGATTATTTTTGGAGCAGTCATCTTCTGAATAGCTTAGATTTTCTCTAGATTTGCTTCAATCTCATGTCTTGACACCATAAATCATAGAAATTTTCCTGAGGTCACACCAAAGGTGCACTTGGTTGGATTCAGCTTCACCTTGTACTTCTTGACTGTACTGAAGGTCTCTTCGAGGTCGGCGATGTGATTTATTGAAGCTTGACTTTTGACGAGGATGTCATCCACATACACCTTCATGTTGCGGTCGATCTGCTCTTTGAAGATCTTGTTGATCAGATGCTGGTACGTTGTTCCTACATTTTTAAGTCCAAAAAGCATAACCTTGTAACAGTAAAGACCACGATCAGTAACAAATATAGTTTTTTCCTCATCCTCTAGCACCATCCGTATTTAGTTATAGTCAAAAAAAGCATTCATGAAGGTGAGGAGCTCGTGGCCCGAGATTGCATCTACCAGTTGGTCAATCCTGAATAGAGGATAGCTTTCTTTTGGATAGGCTTTGATCAGCTTTTTGAAGTCTATACACATCCGCCACCTATCGTTTGCTTTTTTGATGAGAACCACATTCGAGACCCAGCTTAGATAGTTAATTTTTCAGATGAATCCAACATTAAGAAGCTTGCCTACTTCTTCTGCAATTACTTTCTGCCTCTTCGAAATGTGGTTGCGCATCTTTTCTTTTACTAGCCGATACTTAGGATCAACAGCCAGCCAATGTTACATAACCTCAGCGTCAATTCCTGACATATCCATTGGAACCCAAGTGAAGACGTCCGCGTTCTTCCTGAGGAAGGTGATGAGTCACTCCCGAACCTCATCCCCCAAGTTGGAGCCAATCCGCATAGTATGTTCCATGCTCCCATCATTTAAGGACATAGATATGAGATCCTCCATAGGCTCGCTCTACTCCTTGGTAAGGTTGTCACGGACATCCAGCCCATCAACAGGACAAAGGTCGGGCTGGATGTTGTTCTGTAGGATAATGGAGTAATAGCATCTTGCCAATGCCTGGTCTCCCCTGATCTCTCCAATTTCGCAGCTTGTTGGAAACTTCACCTTTAGATAATAAGTTGACACCACTGCTCGAAGTGCATTCAAATCAGATCGATTGAGAACAACATTATAGGTAGACGGAGCCTTTACGACTAAAAAATCAACCTATGCCTTAACCAACTTCGGATGTTGCCCTGCAATCACAGCTAAGGTTATTATGCCCTCAACTGGCATGGCATCGCCAGTGAAGCCTACCAACGGAAAGTTCATAGGTCCTAAGTAGTTATTAAGTAAGGACATTTTTGAGAAAGCATCATAAAATAAAACATCAGTAGAGCTTCCATTATCTATCAAAATACGGTGCATATCATAGTCGGCAATGTTTAAAGAGATTACAACCGTATCGTTATGCGAAAACTAGACTCCTTAAGCATCCTCGTCGGTGAAAGTGATGGGCTCTTTATTCTCCACCTCTTTCTAAGCTCGACTGGCCTGCTAGCCTCCCCTCACCGAAGTCTCCCAGAGATGGTGTTGATGATGCCAAGGGGTGGCCAATCCACCTGCTGCTCCTTCCTTTATGGTTTCGATTACGGCAATGCCCTTCATCGATCTTCCCATCCTTCAGGCTGACACCATAGGAATTGGTCGAGTCTGCCTCGCTTGATGAGCTCCTCGATCTCATCCTTGAGTTGAATATATTCTTTAATATCGTGACCATGGTCATGATGATAGGGGCAGAACTTGTTTGGGTTGCGTTTGTCAGGATGGGAGCGCATCCTTTTGAGCCTCGGTAGCTGGTCCTCAATCTCCATCAACACTTGCATTTTCAGAGTGTTGAGGGGAACATAATTGTGGAACCTTCGAAGGGGGGAACCCCGCCGTGCCCTTCTGTTGGGGCTTCCCTACTTCTGAGCTCGGGAAGGAGTTCAGGTTCGCCTGCACTCAGAAAGAGTTTGGGAGTGTGGCCGAGCTTTACTTGGCTTTTCTTCCTCAACAAGCCTGCCCGACTTGTCGATTCGCCACTCTCCAATGGCTTCATTATCCTTGGCCTTGAAGGCCTCTTCCACTCGAGCATACCCTTCAGTCCAAACCAGCATATCAGCAAAATTTCTAGAGTACTTCTTCTCTAGGGAGAACAGCAGATTGTTCTTCTGAAGGCTGCCATTTAGTGCGGCCATCGCAATAATTGATCCAGATTTTGGATCTCTAGCACAGCGGCATTGAATCGATTAACAAAAGCTTGGATGGATTCTCCCTCCTATTGCTTGATGTTGATGAGGGATTTCGAGCCCCACCTAGGGCATTGGCTACAAACAAAATGAGCCACAAACTGGTGACTCATTTGGACAAAAGAGAAGATGGTATTCGACTTGAGGGCCGAGTATTAGTTCTTGGTGGCTTCCTTCAGGATGGATGGAAAGGCTCGGCAGAGAATGGCATTTGGCACACTATGGAGCAGCATCATCATCCGAAAGGCCTTCAGATGATCAACTGGATCAGAGGTTCCATCGTGGCTCTCGAATTAAGAGAGTTTGAAGTTCAACGGGATTGGTTCCTACATGATGCATTGAGAGAAAGAAGGATCGATGCAGATATCACTACCATGAGAGGGGAGAGCATGGCGGAGTTCCTCGATCTACTAGTTCATATCTTGTAGTATTCGATCCAGATCCTTTCAATCATAGATTTCTAAAATCTTTTGGATGAACAGGGGCAAAGTTCCCTCAAGGGTAGAGTCATGATTAGAGTAGGAGCTCTCGGCTCTCTGCTTTTCCTTTTCGAAGGTCATCGACCGACTAGCCCAAGTCGACCATCCTCAGATCAGATCATGGGGCTCCGGAGAAGCCTGCTTCGATCGAATTGATGTCAGAGCGTATTGCTGCATGGCCTACACCATCTCCGTGAGATTGCAAACCCGCTAGACCAGTAGGTTGAACTGCTCCACATTAACCATGGTTGTAGGTGGAGCTTGAGTTACCAGAGCTAAAGTGGGAGTGAATAGATCTAGATGGGGTCTAGCTATAGCGTTGACCATCAGGTTGAAGCTTTCCTAGGCGACATTTTTTTTAGAAAGGACTCTAGATAGGAAGAAGAGAGATCGCTGCTGCGCACTCCTTTAAGAATAAGGGAACCTCACGAAGGTTTAGACCCTTTCTTTAGCGCCAATCCTGTTGGTGCAAAATCTGATCATTGCTGAAGAAATGTCGGAGCCGAAGAAGAAGAGATCATCATCGGTGACCTACAAAATAAGCCTTATCCAAAGCCTGGGGGTGGTGGCTCCGGCAAGACCCTCCGATGATCAAGTCAACTCTTTTGGCCAATAAAAATGGAGTGCTCGAGAAAGAATTCAGTAGAGTTTTGAAAAGGAGAAGAGAGCCTGGAGAAAATATTTCTAGAGGATCCCTTTTATAGATGGAGTCTATAACAAACTGATGGTGACAGTCATAACTATCGGATAGTGGGCTGCTCGATTGCACGTAGAGTTTGTTATGGAGGATAGTGTCTATTATTGCGAGGTGCCTAGTCTGCTTGAGATTTGATAGTCAAAGTTTGGAGGAGTAGGTGTTGGTTGGAGATGACCATTGAGTTATATCAATTCTAGAGGAGTTCGGACTCCTCCAAGGTAGTCCGGGTATGGGTTGATTCATGCTATGTCCGAGGTCGGATTTGTGTAGGAGAGGTGACTCTTCTAAAATCAGAAAGTAGATCTACTGGAGAGATCTGCTTGCAGCTCTTCTGGAGGAGAGACTCGAGAAAGAATTTGCCTGACAGAGGAACCCAACTACTAGAAAGAATCTGGAAGGAGTTCGCTTATTGGAGGAGTCTGAGAGGAGTTCGACTGCTAGGAGAGTTTGCCTGTTAGAGTTCGGAAGGAATTCGCCTATTGAAGGAGATTGAAAGGAGTTCGGCTGCTAGGAGAGTTCGCCTGTTGGAGGAGTCTAGGAGGAGTTTGGCTGAACTGGATGCACAGGTGCTAGGGATTTGATCAAAATCTTAGCCAAACTTCAGAAGGCGTGGATTTATCCCCAATAATACCCATTTTGTACCAATTATTGGATAATTTTTAGGTCTTAATACAAAGGTCCATATATTATTTCTTTCGAATTGATTAAGTTCCTCTTGCATTGCATTTATTCAATTATAATCTTTTTTGGCTTCATCAATGGTTTTGGATTCAAAATGAGAAACAAATGCAAAATGATTGTATGCATCTCTAAGTGAAGAGCGAGTTCTTACCCCATGTGTAGGATCATCAATAATTAGTTTTTTGGGGTGATTATGAACATACCTCCATTCTTTTGAAATATCATTTGTACCTTGAGGTTGCTCATGTTGTCCTTCATCCTTAATTCTTGCTTGTCTTCATGATTCTCTTCATTTTGAATTGTTGAATCCTTTAGGGTGATCTCCTTCAATTCTTCTGTAAGAGGATCTACATCATCAATACCCTCACTCTTCCTTGATGGAAGATCATTAGTATCATAAAAAACAACATGCATTGACTCATCTACTACTAAGGTTCTTTTGTTAAAAACTTTGAAAGCTTTACTAGAAGAGGAGTAACCAAGAAAAATAGCTTCATCGAATTTTGCATCAAATTTACCTAGTTTTTCTTTACCATTGTTCAAAACAAAACATCGGCAACCAAAAATATGAAAATATGCAATGTTATGTTTTCTTTCTTTCCAAAGCTCATAAGATGTTTTCTTTAAAATTGATCTGATTAGGGCACGGTTTAAGATGTAACATGCTGTGCTAATTGCTTCCGTCCAAAAGTATCTTGAAAGGTTGCTTTCTTATAGCATAGTATGGGCCATTTCTTCTAGAGTTTTATTTTTTTCTTTCTACTACTCTATTTTGTTGGGATGTCCTAGGTGCTGAAAAATTATGGCTAATTTCTTTTTCATCATAAAATTTTTTAATGTCTTGATTTTCAAATTCAGCTCCATGATCACTTTGAATGTTTTGAGTTGAAAACCATTTTTCATTTATAACTTTTCGATAAAACTTTATGAAAACATGAAAAGTTTCATCTTTGTGTGCCAAAAAGAAAATCTATGTAACATGTGAGTAGTCATCGATAATTACAAAATCATAACATTTTCTATCTAATCTTGCTATTCTTGTAGGACCAAACAAATCCATATGCAAAAGTTCCAATGGCCTAGAAGTTGAAATAATGTTCTTAGATTTGAATGAAATTCTTGTTTGTTTACCTAGTTGGCTTGCATCACAAATTTTATCTTTTTCAAAGTTCAATTTTGGTAAACCGATAACTAATTTTTTTTTGATAAGCTTTGAAAGTGAATGCATACTAATGTGTGCAAGCCTATGATGCCAAAGCCAACTAGTCTCATTAATTTTGGCATTCATAGCTACTAAACATTGCATGTTTATCATAGAAAAATCATTCAAATCTATCATATAAATATTACCATGCCTATGACCAACAAACTTAATGCCATCATCATTGGAACTAGTTACAATGCATAATGAAGATTCAAAAATAACTTTGTAATCCTTGTCACAAAGTTGACTAATACTTAAGAGATTATATTTTAAACCATCTACTAATAAAATATTTTCAATATACTTAGAGGGAGTGATACCAACATTACTTATACCAATAATCTTTCCTTTGCCATTGTCTCCAAATATGACCATCCCTCCATTTTTAGCATCAAGCATGATGAATTGGGACTCATCATCGATCATGTATCTTGAGCATCCGCTATCAAGATACTATCTTCAATTTTCTCCTTTGGATGTAAGACACACCTATATGCAAAATCAAGTCCTTACTCTAGGTACTCAAGTTTTCTTGGATCCTTTAAGGTTAGTCATAATGGTTCCTTTTGGAACCGATATTTTCTTTACATTTAAATTGTTAAAGAAAGCATGTATAAGATTTGTGTCCTAGTTTACCATATTTAAAGTAAGTAACATTTAAAAATTTGTTGCTTTATGAATTTATAAAAATATTTTTCAAAAATTTTTGTTTTCTTAGGGGGTTATAGCCTAGACCAGTCTTATCATAAATGGCCTTTTGATTTTCAAGAATCATATGAAGTTTATTTGAACTCAAAGTAAAATTTTTAACTATCAATTTTAAATTACTTATTTTATTTTTCAAATTTAGATTTTCTTGAGTTAAGACTAGTTTTTCACTTCGGATAGTTTCATTTTCTTTTAGTAAGAATTGATTTTTTAATTTTAGATCTTTGTTTTTAGTTCCTAACTTCTTTAAATCATCTACTAAATTATAGAAGGCTTCTTGAAGTTCTTTGAATGTAAATTCATTTGAGATTTTAGCACTTACCTCATTCTCATGTGCCATAAGGCACATGTTGGCTTGTTCATGAGCTTCTTCCTCTTCGGAGCTTAAGTCATCACTATCACTCCATATTGCCACCATAGCCTTTTTCTTGTATTTCTTAGGAATCTTTTTAAGTTGAAGACATTTAGACCTAAAGTGTCCCAGCTTCTTACATTCATAGCAAATAAGAGGCTGCTCCCTATCCTTTTCCATGCTATGCTCCCTTTTGGTAGGTAGCCTCTTCCTCATCCCTTATTTTTTCTTCAAAAATCTCTTGAACTTTCTTATGATGAGGGCTATTTCTTCATCTTGTTCTTCATATTCGATTTTATCGGATTCCTCATCTTGTTGAGTGATGGATTTAAGGGTTATTATCTTCTTTTTCTTGACATCTTCTTCTTGATGTTGTTTCATGCTTAGCTCGTGTGTCATTAGTGATCCTAGAAGCTCCTCCAAGGATAAAATATTCAGATCTATGGCTTTTTGAATTACAGTCACTTTGGCCTCTCATGTCCTTGGCAAAGATCTAAGAATCTTCCTCACCAGGTCACTGTTAGAATAAGACTTGCCAAGACTTTTAAGATTATTTATAATATTTGTAAATCTAGTAAACATTATAGTTATTGACTCATCATGCTTCATTTTGAAAAGTTTATATTTGTGCACAAGCATGTTAATTTTTGACTCCTTAACTTGATTAGTGCCTTCATGAGTTACTTCTAACCTATTCCATATTTTCTTAGTCGACATGCATGTTGAAATATGATTAAGTTCATTAATATCTAGAGCACAATATAAAACATTCATGGCTCTTGCATTGAGTTGAGCCATTTTCTTATCAATCTCATCCCATTCCTTTTTAGGTTTGATTGATTCCTCACCATCAATTATCTTAGTGAGTGTGTGTGGTCTATTAACTATGATACTCCATATATCATAGTCAAGTGCTTGTATGAAAATTCTCATCCGAGCTTTTCAATAGGTATAGATTGTCCCATTAAAAAATAAAGGTTGGTTTGTGGACTGTCCCTCGATTAGAGAAATACTAACTTATGTTGCCATAGATCTTTGGCTCTTTGATGGTTAAATCAAAGTAGGGCTAGAGCACTAGGCTTTGATACCACTTATTGTCCAGCTATGCAACCCAAGAGATGGGGGGGTTGAATTAGATTTTTAATATTTTAAAGCTAATTTAAAGATATCAAGATTGAATGATGATATGCAAGATGTGTGTGTGAAGCGATTTAGGTTAGAAAAAAATATAAAAGATTAGAGAGCAAAAATTTAACAAACTAAGAAAAGAAAGATAGCAAGCACATCACAAACAAGCAAGATTTTAGTGGTTCAGTGCTTTTCTTGCACCTACATCCACTCTTCAAGCTTCTACTTGAGAATTAAAATCCACTAACCATATTCAAATTGAATACATTGTTGGAAACCTCCAACCCTAGCTATCCCAAGCTAGAACACTTATTTTTTGGGTACAAGCCAATCCAATATAATCCTATTCAAGGTTAGGATCAACCTTCCCAAGTTTTGGAACCTCCCAAAACTTGAATCAAAATAATAAAGCAGAGAAAAAGATTTAATGGCAATTAAATATAAGTTTAGCTCTCTTTGTGAGCAAATAAAATCTTAAGAATGCTTTTCATAATAGTGGAGGAAGCTTATCTGATTTTTCTTAAGGTTGTTGGAGACTTGAATGAGCTCTTGAGAGGTTGGTGAAATTGAAGATGAAAGCTTCTTTTCGTGATGAATACTTTTTGCTTAGGGATGATAATTGGTTCTTCAATCTCTTATGTTTTTTCTATTTAAAATCTTTTAAATCTTCAATAGGTGGAGGAGAGAATCCTAGATGAGATTTGTAGCCATTGGAGATATTAAAGAAATCATTAAAATCTGCCAAAACTAGATAAAAATATCAATTATAGAAAATTTTCATTGTAGGGATCGACTCATGGATCGACTCATGGCACAGGTATTGACTCATGGATCGACTCGTGGCATAGGGATCGATCTCAAGGTCAACCTCTGAGATAAAATTTAGAAAAATAGTCGTTCTATATTTTTAACCTTTAGAACAGTAGAGGTCGACCCTCTACATAAAGACAACATGCCAAACTGCCCTTTTCAGCAGGGGACGACCTAGGGGTTGACCCTTTTGCTTCAAACTTGATTTTCTTCCAAAATAAGCATCCAAAAATTATGTGACTGCCTTCAGAGAATTAGAAATCTTCTATACTTGCTCCTGAGGCTCTTAGATCAAAACTTGATAAAATTATGATTTTGTTCCTAAAATATAAAAAATCTTTTTCCAAGCCAAATTCATTAGTAATCCCCTCAAATGCTTTGTAATCATCAAAATCAATTCTTGGAGCAACATAATGAACTTAATATTTGTAACAAAATGGTATCCTTTTCGTTATTGTCTTACATGGATTTGATGCTGGTTAATGGCTTTGCTTTCCTCATCTTATTTTTCTTTGCTTTGTCTTCTAATGAGATGCTTGTTGTGGATGCCGAGCTGGGATCCCTTCTGCGAACTAGGATAGGGTTCTTCCTTTCGTATTTGATGTAGCCGTAAGGGGGACACATATAAGGGTCTCTTTTGCTCCTTGCGCGTTCGTAGGGGTACGTCAGGGCCATTGATGGGGTCTCTTCTCTCATCTCATCTTAGTTTAATGAGATCTTTTGCTTTGCTCATATTAGGATGAGATTCTTCTTCTATTCATAACATGATTGTAGGGGTGCATTACGGTCGCTGAAAGGGCCTCTCTCCTCATATCATCTTTAGATTAACGAGGTCTTCAGCTTTATTCACGTTAGGACAAGGTTCTCCTCCTATTCCTAACATGACTGTAGGGGCACATTAGGGCTACTGGAAGGGTCTCTCCCCTCATCTTGTCTTAGATTAATGAGGCCTTTGACTTTGCTCACATTAGGATGTGGTTCTCCTCTTGTTCCTAATGTGGCTGTAGGGATACATTAGGGCCACTGGAAGGGCCTCTTTTCTCATCTCGTCTTAAATTAATGAGCCTTTAGCCTTGCTCATGTTAGGATGAGATTCTCTTTTTGTTCCTAACGTAGCTGTAGGGACACATTAGGACCGTTGGAAGGGCTTCTCCCATCTTCTTATCTTAGATTAATGAGGCCTTTAGCTTTGCTCATGTTAGGATGAGATTCTCCTCATGTTTTTAATATGGCTGTAGGGATACATTAGGGCCATTGGAATGGCCTCTCTCCTCATCTCATCTTAGATTAACAAGATCTTCAGCTTTGCTCATGTTAGGATGAGGTTCTTCTCCTTTTAGCTAACCCCTCAGACCTGCTAGCCTCCTCCTACCAAAGTCCCTAGGAGATGGTATTGATGATGTTGAGGGATGGTCGATCTTCCGGCTGCTCCTTCCTCTTTGATGGATCTGATTGCGATAATGCCCTTGGTCGATCTTCCCTTATCTCAGATCGATGTTGCAGAAATTGGCCCAGCCGACCTCGTCTGACAAGCTCCTCGATCTCATCTTGGAGCAGAATGCATTCTCCAATATCATGGTCGTGATCGCGATGGTAAAGACAATACTTATTTAGATTGCACTTGCCAGGATGAGTGCGCATCCTCTTCAGCCTCGATAGCTGCTCCTTGATCTCCATCAGCACTTGAGTTTTTGGAGCACTGGGGAGGGTGTAATTATGGAACCTTCTGGGAGGAGAACCTCTTCGTGCTCTTCTATCGAAACTTCTTTGATGATGAGCTTGAGAGAGAGTTTGGACTTGTCTGTGCTTAGGAAGAGTCCGCGAGCACGGTTGAACTTCATTCCACTTTTCTTTAACTATGGGCCTGCTAGATTTGCCCACCTGCTCCTCTCTCATGGCTTTCTCATCCTTCAACTTGAAGGCCTCTTTAGCTCGGGCATAATCTTCAACCCGAGCTAGCAAATCAGCAAAATTTCTGGGATACTTCTTCTTCAGAAAGAATAATAGATCATTCTTCTGAAGGCTATCCTTAAGCACAGCCATGGTAATTGACTGGTCCAAATTTTAGACCTCTAGTGCAGCGATGTTAAAGCGGCTGACATAGGCTCGGATGGTCTCTCCTATCTACTTCTTGATATTGATGAGGGAGTCCGAGCCTCACCTTGGACATTGACAGCTAACAAAATGAGCCACAAACTAGTGGCTTATTTGGTCGAAGGAGAAGATCGTATCTGACTTTAGTGTCGAGTATCAGTTTCTTACTGCTTCCTTCAAAGTAGATGGAAAAGCTCAGCACAGAATGGCATCAAGTGCACCATGGAGCAGCATCATAGTTCGAAAAGCCTCCAGATGATCAACTGGATCAGTGGTCCCATTATAGCTCTCGAATTAAGAAAGCTTGAAGCTCAACGGGATCGATTCCTACATGATTCTCTGAGAGAAAGAAGGATCAATACAGATGTTATTATGGTTACCTGGGATAGCATGGTGGAGCTCCTCAATCCATCGATCCATTTTTTGGAGTTTTCGATCGAGGGCCTGATCTTGATTGTATGTCTCGGAGGGTTTTCAACTATAGATGGAGAAGGTCTCTTTTGGAGAAGAGTCATGATCGGAATAGGGGCTCTTGGCTTTCTATTTCCCCTTCCTGAAGGTGATGAGTTTGCTAACCCAGATATGTCTCCTTAGGACCAGTTCTTGACATCTTGATGGGAGATTCTTCGATCAGACTACCATCGAAGGCTGTTGCATGGCCTGCACTATCTCAGTGAGGCTCTGGATCTACTATATCAATAGGTTGAACTACTTTGGATCCACCATTGTTGCCGACGAAGGAGGTTGTGGTGTCGGTGAAGTAGGCAGATTTTGCTTAGATCTAGCAGCGGAGGTGATGGATCTTTGAGTGGTCATCTTCTTCAGAGGCATTTTGAGGTCAAGGGAGAGAATTGAGATGACCCTTAAAGGAGAAAGCACATAGGATCGACTGAGCACTCCTTTTAGAATAAGGGCTCAGGGCCCTTTCTCTAGCATCAATCCTATTGGTGCAAAATTTGGTTGATGTCAGAATTAATGTTGGAGTCGGAGAGGATGAGGTTGTTGCTGATGACCTGCAAAATAAGTCTAGCTTGGAGTCGGGGGTGGTGGCTCCGATAAGAACCTTTGACGATCAAGTTAGCTCTTTTGGCCAATAGAAATGGAGTACTCAGAGAAATTTTGGCAGAGTTTTGAGAAGAAGAATGAGAGCTTAGAGAAGAAAGCATATCTGGAGGATCTCTTAAATAGGTGGAGCCTATAATAAACTAATAGTGATAGCTGCAACTACCTAGTAGTGGGCCGATCGGGGCCACGTGAAGTTTGTTACAGAGAGTGGTGTCTATTATCACAACTTGCCAATCGAGAGTGGTATTCATTGTCGCGACTTGCTAGTTGAGAGTGATGTTCATTAGGATTAATAGTCAAAGTTCAGATGGAGTTGCCCTGGTGATGAAGATCTCCAAGTCATGATGGTTTCAGAGAAGTTTGGGCCCTTTTAGGATCGTTTGCATGTAGGTCGGCTTGTATTGTATTGAGAGCTGGACTTGCATAGATAATGAGATCCTTCTAGGTGACTGCAGGGCACTCGATCGAAAGAAATTCCTCTTGTCGATTGATGGAATTCGACTACAAAGAGTGCGGAAGGCCTACGACTGGAGGAGTTCAGGAGGTGATCTGACCTACAGAGAAGCTCGGCTAAAGGAGAAGTCCAGGAGGAGTTCGACTGTATGAGAGGTTCGGAAGGAGTTCGACTAGCGGAGAAGTCCAGAAGAAGTTCGACTAAAGAAAAGTTTGGCTAAAGAAGAAGTCTGAGAAGAGTTCGATCGGCCTCCAAGCTAGCTAGGCTAGACTGTCCAAGGGGCCGCTTTCACTATTCAAGTTCATCCAAAGGGGATCTAATGATAGGAGGATGGCCGAGATCGCTCTAAGACTAGACATTTAGATGAACTTCAATGGGAGCGAGTTTATCCCCAACAACTAGATAGTCCTTCCATGATCCGATGTTGAGAGTGCACCAACCATAAGCTCGATATAACCAACCTTGGGAATGATGTCCTAACATGTGCCTGGCTAACTTCAGATCGCTATTGAGATGCAACTCGGGACCTTATCAACCACTAACCCACCTAAATGTGGTCTGATGGGATCTCCTAAAATATTGGGGTAGTTTCTCCCAACTTCATGCATGTGAGTTGAATTGTGCACTTACTGCTCGCAAATAACATAGATAATCGATGATTTAGATAATGCACTGATTATCATACAAAACTAACACCCACGATCTCTGAATGAGTGGGTGTTGATTTTTTAGATCCATTACCAAATTTGTAGGTAACATCCGACTACTTCCCCTCCATATAAAGGAGGAATAAAGGGATCCTCAGATAAGTGAAACTTGTTGTTGTTGGCAGCCAACCTAATACTAGAGTGGATAGATTTGTGGTGATTGGAGTTTGACACCACATCGGATGTGAGAGAACTTGTAAATCAAGTTTCTTATTGGAATTGTTCTTGATAGGGACTCTCCAATGCTCAAATTAATTATTAGAAGATAGTGAAAAGGAAGGATAGAGTAAAGCTTGAGAGCCTACCTAAAGGTCTCCTATTCTCCTCTCTTTATAGGTGGGGTGATCATCTAGCTTTGGAAAAAAGGATAGGAGTGGTGGAGAGAACTATTCTACTATTGTCTTATCGGGCCAAGGTGAGCCATTATCTATTTGATTTGGAGAATATTTGGGATGTGGATTAGATAAGGCAACTACTTAGTGGATAATTACTGCTGCAAATCTCAGCCTTTTACCATAGCTTGGCAAGATCCGAGCCAATCAGGTCGATGTATAACAAAAATTCAGATGACATCGATATGGCCGAGGTAAATTGCCATCCTATATTAGATGCCCCCCATTCTCAAGTTCAAATTACTAGTAGTTCGGATGAAGATAGTAGAGGTGTCGAACAAAGTGATTGTTACTTCAACTTAGTGCCTATCTTGCTCATTTAATAGATGGACACATGGCAGAGACTGGCTGGTTGAAATAAACTATCAAACATCTAGGGTGTAGCAATGGGAATCCATGGGGTCTCAGCTTGGTCAATCTCGAGCTGATATGTGTTGAACATCCATCAGATAGATTGGGGCTAACATCGGATTTGAGCTATTCCTACTATCTATAAATGGCGGTCTGCTCCATTCGAACCCACTTCCTTACATTGTTGCTAGTCTGTAGCAATTTTTAGTGAGAGCTTGACAACTTCCAACCTCCCTCTAGTGAACATCTAGCGATGAGCTCTGATTGGTGATCTAAGGTTAGCCTTGCTTCAGATTAGCCCTAGTCCTTTTTTGATATTTTCTTTCTTTTTTTTGAAATCATTTTTCCTACAACTATTTCGAGATGAGTGGTGAAGGGAAAGTTTCGACTCAGATCAGATCACCAGGATGTTTAAGATAGATTTCAATTACAAAATTTTCATAACAGTTATGAAAGTTACCTTGATGTACAATGTAAATAAAATCAAGGCTACTTCACGAGATCTGGATGCATAAATCCTTTACTTTGCATGCATGCCAGGCACTCGGAGGAAAGACAGATGAAGAGTTGGGTGTCGCTCATGCATAAGGGATGCAGGGGAGGCCATCAAGATCTGATCTCATGGCTAGGATCCTTCAGATGAATGTCCTTCATGTGGAGAAGGAGTCTACATGCCACACGCTCCATGCCAAGAAAGAAAACTCTAGCCAAAATAAGGGAAAACTCCATGCTAACTTTTCAGATGGATTTCATGTGAAGATGTGCACCAAAATAGGATCATCTCTCTAGCCAAAAGAGCCTCTTCCCTTCTTATAATTAATGCCCAATAATTAGATTAAAGCCCTAATTGATTAGGACTCTAATTCAAATCAAATTTGAATTAGAGTAATCCTTATCAACTAAGTGACCCAAGTGAGAAGGAGAGGCACCAATTTGTGCTTTTCTTCCTTTCATGCATGCACAAAGATGGGGCAAAAAAAACAATGCCCCACTTCCATCTTGGTCAGCTAAATAGGAGAGAGTGTCCCTGGTTATTAAGACACTTGTGAACCAATTCTAATTTGGTTCCAATAGGGCTCAATTTGAATTCAATTCGAATCTGATTCAAACCAAATTTGAAGAGATCATCAATCCTAATCTAACTAGAATTTAGGTCAAAGTCTAACTTGGATAATTAATCCAATTAGCCTTAATTAAATTGAACATAATTAAATTAGATCTAATTTAAAATAATCAGCACTCAAATCTAATCTTTCAAAATTTCTTGGATCACATATTATGACAAATTCATCCCTTAAATTAAACCTACATCTTATGCCTAGTGCTAGCTAGACATAGTTTATGTTTAGTTCTGTATGACCTATATATAACTTAATTCTCAATTAAGTAAATTTATTTATTCAATCAAGTCACCTACTTTTAAATTGAATATATAGATACTAGGTCAATTCTTTCATGTATTGCTTGACAAGTGCGTGACTCCATAGGTTCAAATACTAAGCTAGTAATATAGGAGCTATTTTCTGTACTAATTGAAGTGACCATCTAGCAATGATACGCAACATTCGAATAGATCAAATAATTACAAAGAAATATTAAAGAATCTTTGTCTGTGGTTACTGCATAATTTATCTCTTTGATCCTTAATGCTCAAGACGGCCTTAGAGTAACTGTCAAATCATGAATCAGTTACTCACATTGTATTTTAACCTTTCAAATCCTATGACTAATCACATGGATTACTCTGGCCAAGGTTTTACTGAATTGAAATACAGTGTAGCATTATCTTCTATAATTCGGAGGGGTCAATTCTATCTTGACTCACATGCAGACTTCATAAATACTTGACTGTGCCCAGTAGTCTTTTATCATTATATTAGAAATACAGATGATCCAGCACCAAAGTACAGTAAGTTACTTATAAGTCACCGTGGTGATCTTAGATCGGAGGGATACTTATGCTCATACCCTTCGCAAGCTACTCTTGACAGCAGAGCGCTCCGTAGCTGAATCATTGTTCAGTGATGATGTACTCCTGTATCTTACTAGCATGCGATACTAGTATCTCTACACTCATTTGTTATGAGGGTAACTAATCTATATGTCACAAAATGATCTAAACTCGATAAATATTATTATCCTATTAATAATGTATTATTTAATTATGAACATAGTTGAAAAACTATTCGATAAATCCTTATTATCTTTATCAAATGTTTTATAGTTCTAAGAACTTCATGATAACAATAAAAGTTCTACAAGAAAGATGCAAAAATATGATGAACTACCAAAAATAACTTTTATTTATTCATGTTGGGGTTGAACCGGCTCCTACCAAAGTTAGGCCTGGCGTCTATGTTAGATATGTATGCCTTAGAAGCTAGAATTGGCTGACACTTATTGTATACTTCTAAGGATAAAATTATAATTTTGACTATAAATAATAAAATAGATTATTGTTCTATCACAATGTGTATTTTATGTCTGTGATACATCTCTTGAGTTAATGGTAATGATAGTTCATATTTTCAAAAGTTGAAAATTTAAGACATGAATTTTCGTTACTACTCATAAAATGCATCCGATCGTAGGATCATCATGAGGATGATGATTGATCTAAAAAGTTAGTGTACAATCACTTCTTTATAGTAGATGAGTCTTGAGTCTATGGTGTAGAGACACCGGAGCAAGAGTACAGGCACTTATTAGAGAATGAGGGCACTGAGCGTGACCATCTTGAGCAGTCATTAGGAAGTCTACCTTCTCATCAATGACTAGCTCGAAGTTGCAGTGGTGTGTCTGATTCTTTGACCTGAGGTGCATCGACAGTTCACAATGAGGGTGTTATAGTTTGACTATACTATGACTCGATCTTCTAGCCATTCGAAATTCTGAGGTGTATGTTGGCTATAGCATGTTCATTGTAGGAATTAGATCACACCAAGAGGGAATCTATCTACCTCGGTAGATGAGGAGCAGCCCTATGATGATCATGAGAATCAAGTCCATAAGCCCATTCCTATGGCAGAGTGAAATAATAAAAAAAATTTCTATTAAGATTTTCACATCGGACTTGAATCAAATGATTAAATCATATGACAAAAATTAGGGTTTGACAAGTTCACTTTAACCCTAATCTGATCGAAGCTCAAGATAGAAGAACTTGATCACACAAGTAGCTGCATCGAGAGGTTCATTTTTAATTCTAATGGATTGCCACCATATACTGCTAGATGTCACTGATAGATTTTGAGAGCAATTAAAATAATTTGGATGATCGATCATTCTAGTTGTCTGAATCAGAAAAGTTCTAATCCATCGGAAGGTGTTTCGATGATGTCAATGATAGAGATCGCAATATATCTCATTACCATATGGAATTAAATCTAACTGAGTCACATAAATAATGGTTTAGATCTAGATATCATCAATTGAACTAACCCAGTTCAATTGATTTGAATTAGATTCAATTAGGTTCAAGAAAATCGTGCTAGCACATGATTGAGCCTAATGTTCTCCTTCAATTATCATTTTAAGTTGTCTCGAATGAGCCAAATGTGTTTGTGCTCACTCAGGTACCTTTACATAATCTGACTAAAACTTGTCTAAGTTAGAAAAGAGTTGTCTTAATTTATGAGATAAATTTGAGACAACACCTGCCATTTTTCATCACCTACTAATTTTTGTCTTTTGACTTTGGTCAAACATTGATCTTTGACACTTAGACATCTGTCCATGTATCATGCCCCCATAGAAGATTGATTTTGGACTAGTCAACCTACTAAAAAGTAGGTGGACTAGGGGTGCACACCTAGGGAGGTGTGCACCCATGGATAGAGGTGCCTGGAGTCCCATATAGATGGGACTCCAGTTACATCGGGGTTTCTACCTACGTGGCGCCAAAGATTAGACTTTGACCAGTCTTAGGCGCCATCTAAGGATGATTTAGAGGGACCCTTATCTGATTAGATCAGATGATGTCATCCCACCAATCAGATTTAGATCTGATTGCACGAAGTGACATGATTGATCGGGATGATGGGGCACTGCATGGCACAACAGGGTCTATATAAACCCTGTCTGCGCCTAGTTTCACAGAGCTTAAACCATTGCCCATGCCATAAGGCTATCCCTCTTCCTCCTCAATGCCATCTTTAGGTCCTCTCTCTCCTCTCTACGCCCAAGGGGATTTGGGCTCCAATTTGGTGCGATCCAAGCATGAGAAAGGAAGAAGGCAGCACTGCTACAAGAGATGATACCCGATCTTCAAAAAGAGTTTTGAAGATCCTCCAAATCAGATCCAGATCTAATATTTGGAGAAGTGATAAAAAAAGAGAAGATCTTTAGATTCAATCTAAGTGAATATCGGTAGAGGCCAGGCACTTGCGTGGCTAGATCCAGAACCTCAGGCAATCAGTAGAATCATCATAGGGTAATCTGATTACTCAACAACAAGGTATAAAATTAAATCTATTTTAATTTATTTTTATTTTTATTAGATCTATAAAATTAAATTTTAAATATCTTAGATTTGATCTAGATTTAGAATAAAAAATTTTGAAATATCTCTCTTGATTCAATCAGATCTGAATGAATCTGACCCGAGAAACTGAGATTTTCTCTTCAACTGGTATTAGAGCCAGGTTCTTATAAATTATTTAGATCTAATTTAAATTTATTTTTGATCTAATAATTAGATAATTTTAGATGTCACATGAGATGTGATTAGATCTAAAATTAAAAAAATTAAAATTAAATAATTTAGATCTAAGTTCTACAAGATGCATGATTAGTTGTAGAATAGAATTATTCTATGTATAGTCTTGCATGATCATAATTTAATTTGATTAAGTTATAATATTAGATTAATTTATTTACTATTTTTTGATATTATAAATATTATAATAAGATCTAAAAAATAAAAAATAAAATTATTTAATTTTGGTTCATATGAGATATGATGAATGCTTGTTTAGACTAGTTGTAGAATAGTTCTACATAATTATCCAGAATAGAATTTATTTTGATGAGATCAATTTAAATTTATTTTTTTAGATGAATTATGAGATAATTTAGATCTAAAAGCATTCATAATATGGTACATGAGATGTATGTAAAACATGTTTGTAGTTAGATCAATTTTTATATATGAGATATATGATGTAGATCTAACTAGTTTTATAGTTTTTACATTTCTAATTAAGGCATTCCCCTTGGCCGTCCGATCATAAGAACAAAGTAGGGTTTAAATGCCCTCTCCTCCTATTTGATGGGGTGCTCTTATGATGTGTAGGGGTACTGCGCATTCATCCTTAATGAGAAATTCAAGAACTTATTTTCTACAAAATCTTAGATCCTGAAACCCTCGAATTTTATTTACGTATTTTATTTATGAATCCTAAACTTAATTAAGAATTAAGATTATGAAATATGTTAGATCTAAAATTAAGAATTTAAGATCTAAGATATATTCATAAAATTGGGTTCGAACTTGAGTAGCTCAATTAGGTCTAAGCGATTGATCAAACTGAATCAAGAGTTAGTTGGATGGGATCAATAGTGCTTAAATTGACCAGCCTAATAGGATTAAGTCTAGGTCAAGATCGAATCACATGAGTGATCGATCAAACTAAGATCTAATTAGGCTCAGTGGTTAGAGTCTGGATTGTAGGATAACTCGATTGGTTTTGGCTCAAAAATTTGACGTCTAAGGTATGTTTGGTAGGTACGATCGACTAATTTTTAATTGAAAGCTACTCGACTCAAATGTGTTCTTATCGAGTTAATGGCATATCCCTTCCACCGATCTTACTTATCTAGCCATATTTGTTGGCTCAGTCCTGATCTGAGGTAGCCAATAATCCGAGCTAACCCATGCCACTAGGTTAGTCATAATGGTTATGACTATGTCAAGTCTAGTTTAATGAGACCTAAATCAAATCTTCCTAAGAAAAGATTAAGTCTAAGATCTTTCACCATTATAGACGTGCGGGCCCTTCCTAGGGTTGATGGTTCTCGATTGGTTACAGTGGTTCAGTTGCACCAGAAAGATGCAACCATGTCTATTAGGCATTGGATGCTATGGGCTGGAGGATGGATTTAGCTCAATATTCTGGATACGATGAGAGACTCAATTAAGAATCCAATCTATGTAAATGGTAGGTTTGACTTAACTAAGGAGTAGATCAATATTTCGAGCATGGTGAGATTCATGAATTAGAGACCAAGCCTGGGTGCACCATGATTAGAGAATCATTGAACAAGAGTTGTTCACTCATTGGCTAACCCATCACCAATAACTGTTAGGTGAGGTGATGAGTCAGTTGGTGGGACCGCACCACCCACTAGAAATCATTAATCATGAAGATTTTTACATCTCTACAGAGGGAGTGTAAGGATCTAAGAAAATAGTGGAAGCTAATTTGTTTAAAAATAAAATTTTTAAATAAATTAGTCAAGTCTTAATTACAATATCTAACTAAAAACTTTGACTCTCTATAGGAAAATATTTGCATTCAATCCACTAGCACGTATCCTGGACACCCATAGACTGATCAGACCCAATTATAAGGATTGGCTTCGAAATATCAAAATTATTTTGGATTTCGAGAAGTTAACTCATGTATTAGACCAAGACCCTCCCACCTTATCAGCTCATCCATCCACTGAACAGAGAGCGTCTCTTGATAAGTGGATGGACAAAGATAACAAGATCAGATACTATATATTGGGCTCGATGTCTGATGAGCTTCAGCACCAACATGAAGATATCAAGACTATCCACCAAATATTGGCTCACCTACAAGAGATGTTTGATGAACAGAGTCGTGCAGCCAAGTATGAAGTCACTAAATGACTTTTTAAGGTTAAAATGCATGATGGACAGTCAGTCTAAGATCATTGTCTGATGATGATCAAGGAATTGAAAGAGCTAGAGAAGCTCGGAGTGAAGTTGGACCTGGATCTGTAGAATGATATAATTCTATAATCTTTGACTGATGCATATGGACAGTTCATAATGAACTAATATAGGCATAAACTTCAAAATTTTCTGGCCGAGTTTATGAATATGCTAGTTACTGCTGAGCTTTTTATAAAAGATTTTAAAGGCTCAGTGCTTACTATGGACTGAACTTCTTCCAAGAGAAAGTCTTTTGGAAAGAAGAAGAAGTCTATGAAAAAGCAGAAGGTGCAAGGAGGAAAGAAGAAAAAGATAGAGCTAAAGAAGAAGGCCACTGACAAAGAAAAGTATTTCCATTGCAACACTGACGGCCACTTGAAGCGAAACTACCCTACTTACCTGGCCACCCTGAAGAATAAGAAGGAGGCAGGTCCTTCTGGAGGTATGCTCGTTATTGAGTCTAACCTTATGGTTTCTTCTGCATCTAGTTGGGTGCTTGACTCTGGTTCTAGTGCTCATTTGTGCACTTTCATGCAGGGTCTTGAGGATAGCAGAAGGCTGAGGGATGGTGAGATGATTCTACATGTTGAAAATGGAGCAAAAGTTGCTGCTGTGACTTTAGGAACACACCCTCTTCGACTACTATCTGATTTAGACTTAGTATTAAAAGATTGCTATTATGTACCTACGGCAAGCAAGAATTTGATTTCTGTTTCATGCTTAGTACTAGAAGGCTATGTAATTAGTTTTCTTAAGGACCATTGTAACATTTTTTATGAAAGAAATAAAATTTCAAGTGGTTTCCTTATTAATGGTCTTTACTAGTTACATATTGATGTATCTATTTTAAATATCGAGCAAAATATAAATGCCATGAAATGATCGAGGGATAGTCCAAATGATAGGAATCTATGGCACCTAAGACTAGATCATATAGCAGAAGATAGGATTAACAAATTAGAAAAAATCAGACTATTGAGTCCGTTGACTTTCGAATCATATCCAATTTATGAATCTTGTCTTCATGGCAAAATGACTAAGTTCTCTTTTGTAGGACATGGGGAAAGGGCCACAGATCTTCTTGCCCTAGTACATACTGATGTGTGCGGCCCATTTGATATGCCGGTTAGAGGCAACTTTGTCTACTTCATAACCTTTATCGATAATTTATCTAGGTATGGGTATGTGTATCTTATGAGATACAAGTCTGAAGCTTTCCAAAAGTTCAAGGAATTCAAACATGAAGTAGAAAAGCAAACCAAAAAATCCATTAAGGTTCTTCGATTAGATCAAGGAGGTGAATACCTTAGTTGAAAATTCCTGGACTATCTCAAGAAAAATGGCATAGTCTCGTAATGGACTCCACTTGAAACACCTCAACTCAACGAGATTTCAGAATGGAGGAATCGGATCCTATTAGATATGGTCCGATCTATGATGAGCTTCACACACATTCCTAATTTTCTTTGAAGATATAGTTTGTTAACTGAAATATACTTATTGAATAGGGTTTCTTCTATAATCATTTCTACCACACCGTATGAGATATGGCATGGTAAGAAACTAAGTCTGAGTCATCTCAGAATTTGGGGTTATTCGGCTCATGTCAAAATACAACAAGCGGACAAGTTAGACTTTAGATCCTTTAGAGCTCAATTTATAGGATATCCTAAGGAGTCATTAGAATATTATTTCTTTATTTTAGAAGATAACAATGTGATTATGAGTCGACATGCCATCTTTCTTGAAAAATAGTTTATTCAAGATAGCGGCATTGGAAAGCAGATCAAGCTCGAGGAGAAAGTCACACAAGAGCAACGAGCTAAGGACCAAATGGAACCAAATCAGGTTGAGCCAATACAATCACTACGTCCTCCACCTCATAGATCGAAAAGGATTTTTCGTCTCCCTGAGAGGTACTTAGGTACTATTTCAGAAGAAATAGAGAAAATATTTCTCGTAAGTAATGGGATTCATGATGATGATTCTTTAAACCTATAATGAGGCGATATTAGATATTGACTCCGAGAAATAGTTAGAGGCAATGAAGTCAGAAATTAACTCGATGTACTCAAACCAAGTTTGGACCTTGGTAGATCCACCAGAAGGTATAGTACCTATTGGGTGTAAATAGATCTACAAGAGAAAGATTGGTGCAGATGGAAATATAGAGACATTCAAAGCTAGATTAGTGGCAAAAGATTATAGTCAAAGCAAAGGCATTGACTATCAAGATACCTTTTCATCAGTAGCTATGCTTAAATCTATCTGCACATTACTTGCTATTGCAGTCTATTTTGATTATGAAATAGACAAATAGATGTGAAAATGGCATTCTTAAATAAATATCTTGAGAAAGATATCTATATGGAACAGCCGCTAGGTTTCACATCTAGTGATGTTGATCTCAAGATATGCAAGCTTCAAAGGTCTATATATGGACTTAAGCAAGCATCTCGGAGCTGGAATACTCATTTTAATGATGTGATCAAATTATTTGATTTCATTAAGAACGAGGAAGAACCATGTGTCTTCAAAAAGATCAGTGGGAGCACTATTGTCTTCCTCGTACTATACGTAGATGATATCCTTCTTATTGGAAATGATGTTCCCATGTTGACCATAATTAAAATATGGTTATCCAAAGAATTCTCCATGAAAGACCTAGGAGAAGCATCCTATATTCTCAGAATTAAGGTCTATAGAGATTGACCGAATAAGATGCTAGGACTTTCATAGAAGATGTACATAGAGGAAGTGCTAAAGAGGTTTAGCATGGAAAACTCTAAGAGGGATTTGGTACCCTTCAAATATGGCATTCATCTTTCCAAAAAGATGTGCCCTAGCACACCTGAGAAAATAGAATGCATGAGCAAGATCCCTTATGCTTCAGCAATAGGAAGCCTCATGTATACCATGTTATGTACATGACCCAATATAGCCCATGCTATAAGTGTCACGAGTAGATATCAGTTGAATCCAGATGAAGAATACTGGACTTTTTTAAAATGTATCCTTAAGTACTTGAGAAGAACTAAGGATATGTTGTTGGTTTTTGGTAATGGAGAAATCCAAGTCCAGGGGTATACAGACTCCAATTTTATGTCCGATGTAGATGATCGAAAGTCAACATCTGGAAGTCTGATTGTGTGTAATGGTGGTGTTGTCAGTTGAAAGAGTTCCAAGCAGACAGTGATATTAGAGATCGAAGTGATGCCATCAAATGCCATTCCTCTATACTGTGATAACAATGGCACCATAGCCCTTGCTAAGGAGCCGAGATCTCACCAAAAATTCAAGCACATCGAGCGACGATACTACCTCATCCGTGATTACCTCAAAAAGGGTTACGTCGAGGTCAAGAGAGTCGATTCCGCAGACAATGCGTCGGACCCACTTACAAAGCTATTGGGCCAGCAGAAGATCGAAGCCCACCATAAGAAGATGGGACCTAGATTTGTAGCCAATTGATTTTAGGTCAAGTGGGAGTTTGTTAGATATGTGTGCCCTAAAAGCTAGAATTGGCTGACACTTGTTGTACACATCTAAGGGCAAAATTATAATTTTGATTATAAATAATAAAATAGATTATTTTTCTATCACAATATGTATTTTATGTCTGTGATACATTCCTTGAGTTAAGGGTAATGATTGTTCATATTTTTAAGAGTTGAAAATTTAATATATGAATTTTCATTATTAACTCATGAAATGCTTTCGACCGTAGGATCATCATGAGGATGATGATTGATTTGGAAGGTTGGTATACAATCATTTCTTTATAGTAGATGAGTCTTGAGTCTATGGTGTAGAGATACCAAAGAGAGAGTATAGGTAATCATTAGAGAACGACGGCGTTGAGTGTGACCACCTCGAGTAGTCATTAGAAAGTCTACCTTCTCGTTAATGACTAGCTCGAAGCTGCAGTAGTGTATCTGATTCTTTGATCTGAGGTGCATCGGTAGTTTACCTTGAGGGTGTTATAGTTTGACTACACCATGACTTGATCTCCTAGCCATTCAGAATCCTGAGGTGTATGTTGGCTATAGCATGTTCATTGTAGGAATTGGATCGCACCAAGAGAGAATCTATCTACCTCGGTAGATGAGGAGCAGCCCTATGATGATCATGAGAATCAAGTCCATAAGCCTATGGCCATGGCAGAGTGAAATAATAGAAAGAGTTTCCATTAAGGTTTTCACATCGGACTTGAATCAAATGATTAAATCATATGATAGAAATTAGGGTTTGACGAGTTCACCTTAATCCTAATCTGATCGGAGCTCAACATAGAATAACTTAATCACATAGGTAGCTGCACCGAGAGGTTTATTTTTAGTTCTGATGGGTTGTCATCATATACTGCTAGATGTCACTGGTGGATTTTGGGAGCAATTAGAATGATTTGGATGATCGATCATTCTAGTTATCTGAATTAAAAAAATTCTGATCCATCGAAAGTGTTTTGGTGATGTTGATGATAGAGATCACGACATATCTCATTACCATATGGAACTGAACCTAACCAGATCACTCGAACAAGGGTTTGGATCTGGATATCATCAATTGGACTTACCTAGTTCAATTAATTTGAATTAGATTAAATTAGGTTCAAAGAAATCGTGCTAGCATACGATTGAGCCTAATATTCTCCTTCAATTATCATTTTAAGTTGTCTCAAATGAGCCAAATATGTTTGTGCTCACTCAGATACCTTTACATGGTCTAACTAGAACTTGTTTAAGTTAGAAAAGGATTGTTTTAATTTATGAGATAAATTTGAGACAACACTTACCATTTTTCATCACCTGCTAATTCTTGTCTTTTGACTTTGGTCAAACATTGACCTTTGACACTTAGACATCTACCCATGTGTCATGCACCCATAGGAGATTGATTTTAGACTAGTCAACCTGCTAAAAGGTAGGTGGACTAGGGGTGCATGCCTTGGGAGGCGTGCGCCCATGGATAGAGGTACCTGGAGTCTCATATAGATGGGACTCCAGTTACTTCGGGGTTTCTACCTAAGTGGTGCCAAAGATTAGACTTTGACCTATCTTAAGTGCCATCTAAGGATGATTTTGAGGGCCACTTATCTAATTAGATCAGGTGATGTCATTCCATCAATCAGATTTAGATCTGATTGCACGAAGCGACGTGATTGGCCAGGATAATGTGGCACTGCATGATGCAATATGATCTATATAAACCCTATCTGCGCCTAGTTTCATAGAGCTTAGACCATTGCCCATGCCAAAAGTTTACCCCTCTCCCTCCTCCATGCCATCTTCAGGTCCTCTCTCTCCTCTCTAAGCCCAAGGAGATTTGGGTTCTAGTTTGGTGCGATCCAGGCAAGAGAAAGGTGATGAGAAAGGAAGAAGGCAGCACTGCTGCAAGAGCCGATATCCGATCTTCAAAAGAAGTTTTGAAGATCCTCCAAATTAGATCTAGATCTAATATTTAGAAAAATAATAAAGAAAGAGAAGATCTTCAGATCCAGCTTGAGTGGGTACTAGTAGAGGCCAGGCACTTATGTGGCTAGATCCAGAACCTCAGGCAATCAGCAGGATCATCACAGGATAATCTGATTATCCAATAACAAGGTACAAAATTAAATCTATTTTATTTTTTTTTATTTTTATTAGATTTATAAAATCAGATCTAAAATATCTTAGATTTGATCTAAATTCAAAATAAAAAATTTTGAAATATCTCTCTTGATCCAATCAGATCTGAATGAACCTGATCCGGAAAACTAAAATTTTTCCTTCAGTCTAGTCCCAAGATAGTCTTACGGTAGCCAATCTTCAATCCATCGATCGATCTTCTAGGCTGTATAAGTAAGACTCCTAAACCCATATTACATTGCGGATCCCGCCCAAGACAAGTTTGGTGGTAGAGTATGAGAACAGTCGAGTTTCTTCATTATAAGTGGCTAGCTCCAGTCGTGCTTCTTTCTAGATGAACTAGAATGGTGAAGCCAATCATCTAAGCAGCTAGCTAAACATTCAATTTTCGTATAACTTTGTCCGACCAACCTTGAAGCCAGTGAAATCTCCATCTAACCAAATCTCCCTCAAGCCAATTTTTTTCATTACAGACTGGATCTCATGGCAAGAGCCACAAATTGGCTGAGCTTCTTCCTAAGCAAACTTCAATGTTTTATCATAGACAATAGATCTTAACTTCATGGTGCTTGAAATCTTGTACGAGTAGGATTTTTCATCCCTAAATTGACCGCTGGCTAGCGATCTTGAGACTTCCGGGTGAACTCCTTGTAGTCACCTAAAGGATTTTCTTTCGATCGATCTCCTTCAGTCAATAGACAAGCTCTTTTCAGTCGATCTCCTTCTGGATGAACTCTATCTAGTCGCCCAAGCAAGCTCCCTCCAATCAGACTCCTTCTAGTTGAACTTCTTCTAGTCGCCTAAGCAGGCTCCCTCGAATCGAATTCCTTACTATCGCTCAGAAGGACCTCATCCTCTACATAGATTTCAGCTCCCAGCTTAAGGCAAATAAACCTTGGAGAATTCCAAACTTCTCTAGAACTGTTATGACATGAAGCTCTTCATTGCTAATAACAACTCCATCCAAACTTCAACTATTGAATTCCAATAGACTGGCACGTCACGACAACGGATACTACCCTCCTATAATAAACTCCACATGATCCCAAACAACCCACTATCAGATAGTTATAGTTGTCACCATCAATTTGTTATATGCTTCGCCTATATAAAGGATCCTCCAGATATGTTTCTTTCTTGATCTTAAAATGATGTTTCAATTTTCCTGAGGACTCCATTTCTATTGATCAGAAAAGTTGACTTGATCGTCGGAGGGTCCTACTGGAGCCACCTCCACCTTCGGTCAGGACTTATCTTGCAGGTCACCAGCGGTGATCTTATCTTCTCCAGATCCAGCCTAGTTCGGCATCAATTAGATTTTGCACCAACAGGATTGGCGCTAGAGGAAGGACATCTTGAGCCCTTATTTTAAAAGGAGTGCTCAATCGATCTTGTTTGCTTTCTTTCTTTAATCTTTCATTTGTTTGATCCTTTTTAACTCTAGAGATGCCTCCAAAGAAGACTACCATCCGATGATCCACCACCTCCATTGCCAGATCTAAGCCAGATCTATCAGCTCCAACACCATCACCGACACCACAACCTTTCCATCGATGGCCATGGTGGATCCAAAGCAGTTCAACCCATTGGTGCAGCAGGTTTGGAACCTCACCGAAATGGTGCAGGCCATGCAGCAACCTCCGATGGCAGCCTAGCCAGAAACCCCCCCACCGTGATTTCAAGAGTCGGCCCCAAGAAGGCATACCTATTGAAAAATTTATCCTAAAGCCAATTATCTAAATAGTAGATGATTGAAATTTATATATAAATTATCTAATAATAATAGTTATTTGGCTAGTTCATCATAGAAATTCTATCTTTCTTAAATGAACTCCTAAATTATGATGAAATTCTTAGTACCAAAATCAATCGATAAAAGAAGATTTATCGGATGGTTCTTAAATTATTCACGATCAAATGAGAAGTTATTAATAAGAATGATAACTTATTGAGTGTAGGTCACTGTATGCCATATGCATTGGTTGTCCTCATAACCAAGTGGTGTGGAGACACTGGTATGGCATCCAGATGAGATGTAGGAGTACATCTACACTGAACATGACTAATGTAGCACTCTACTATTAAAAGTAGCTAGCTAAGGCCAATGGATATAAATATCCCTTTGACCTGAGATCACCATGATAAGTTGCAAGCAACTCACTGTACTTTGATGCCGGATTGTCTGTATTTCTAATATAGGTTTGGAAGGTTTTAAGGTATAGTCAAGTACTTGTGAAGTCAGTGTGTGAGTCAAGATGGGATTAACCACTCTTGATTAGCTTCAGGAAGAGAATGTCTCATTGTATTTTAATTTAGCAAAACCTAGACCTGGATAATCCTCGTGAGGAGATACAGGATTTGCAAAATTTTGAGACACAATAGGGATGACTTGTATGAGTGTTGACAGCATACTCGAAGTCGTCTTGAGCATTATTGCTCATAGGAATGAATTATATGGTAACTATGGGCTAGGATTCTAAGATCGTGGAAGCATTGATCCTCTGAGTTCTTTTACATAATATGTTCCTGGTCGGACGACCTCTACGACTTCATAGGGGTGCTCCTAGTTTGGCGCAAGCTTTCCTTGACTCTTTGGTTGTGAAATATTTTCCCATCGAAGTATAAGATTCCTAATTCTAAATATTTTGTTCTTGACCTTTGAGTTGTAGTAGCGGACTATTTTTGCTTGTAAGCCACTATTCGGATCTGAGCTTTCTCTCGCTTTTCTTCTAACAAATCAAGATTTGCTCTGAGGCCTTGAGAGTTGTTCTACTCATTAAAAGCTTCAACCAGCATTGAGGAGAGTTCAAGCTCGATGGGGATGACTTTCTCTATTCTGAAAGCTAATGCGAAAGGGGTTTCTCCTGTTGGTGATCTTAAAGTGGTTCTGTAAGTCCAGAGGAGATGGAGTTCATCCACCTAGGTTCCTTTTGTCCTTTCAAGCCTGGCCTTTGTTTCTTAAAGCAAAGTTCTGTTGGTTATTTCTACCTCACCATTTGCTTGTGGATGAGCCACTGATGTGAAGTGGTGAGATATATTCAAATCCTTATAAAACTCTACGATCATCACACCTACGAACTGATGCCCATTATCGATGATTGTCGCTCGAGTTAGACCAAACCTACAAATAATTAACTTTTAGATGAAGTCCTGTACTTTGGCATTAGTGATCTTTTTTAGAGGTTTGGCTTCAACCCATTTAGTAAAATAATCTACCACCACCAATAGAAACTTTCGCTACCTAGATGCTATGGAAAAAGATCCAAGTATATCGATTCTCCATTGCGCGAATGGCTATAGGACAGCCAGTGGTGTGAGCTGTGAAGCCGGTCATCTTTAAATGTTTGCATTTCTCTGACATCTGTTATATTTTATCATATAATCTTCCGCATCTTGATGCATTGTTGGTCAATAATACCCCTGACGGAGTAATTTGTATGATAAGGATCTCGCTCCTAGATGATTTTCATAAATTCCTTCATAAACTTTCCTCAAGGCAAAGTTGGCTTTTGAAGGTCAGAGACACTTGAGGAGTAGTAATGAGTACGATCTCTTATACAACTTATTTTCATACAGGATGTAGCGGGAGACTTGATTTCTTAACTTTTAAGCTTCTTTGTGATCCCTAGAAAGAACTCCATCTTTGAGATATGAAACTAATGAATTGATCCAGCTAGGATTATGATCGACTTGCATCAATGCTAGGGGCTCTTCCAAACATGGGTGCTGCAAGACTTCAAAAAGGACTTCTCTTGGTAGTTCATTTGGAGCTAAGATGGCCAACTTAGAGAGAAGATCGGCTCTAGCATTCTTTGCCCTAGGGATTGCTGGATGTTAAAATTGTCAAAGGTCGAACTTAAGTTCTTCACTCTTTTCAAGTACTTTTTAATACTTTCTTCCTAAGCTTTAAAGGAGCATTTGACTTGTTCCACCATCATACTTTTTCATACTTCTGATCCGATCGATTAGATTAGAAGTTCCATCATAACTCTCAAACTAAGAAAGCTTGAAGTTTGGCGGGATGGGCTCTTACATGATCTTAGCAGAAAAAGGGAGATCGGTGCAGATGTCATCATGGTGAATAGGGGTGACATGGCGGAGCTCCTCAATCCATCGATTCATGTTCTGAAGCTTTTGATCGAGAGCATCATCTCAACCATAGATCTAAGAGGATTGCCGACTGTAGATGAAAAAAGTCTCCTCCAAAGAGGAATCATGATCGAAATAAGGGCTCCCTGCTTTCTACTGCCCCTTCCCAAAGGTGATGGGTTTGCTAACCAAGATTGCCCTTCTTGGAGCCGGTTCTTGAGGCTCTGGCTAGGGGTTTTTTGGTTGGGTTGCCACTGAAGGCCGCTGTATGGCCTGTACCCTTTTGGTGAGGCCCCAAACCTGCTGCATCAGCAGGTTGAACTATTCTGGATCTACCATGACTGTCGGTGGAGGGGGTTAAGGTGCTGGTGATGGAGTAGAAATGGATAGATCTAGCTTGGATCTGATAGTAGAAGCGATAGACCATCAGGTGATTGTCTTTCTCGGAGGCATTTCTAGAGCAAAAGGGATCAAATGGAGATGGATTTTGAAGGATCAAGAGGAGAAGGTAAACAAAATTGGCTGGACACTCCTTTTAGAATAAGAACCTAGAGGTCCTTCCTCTAGCGCCAATCCTATTGATACAAAAATTCGTGAGGATGCTAGAGGTAGTTGGAGTGGAGGAGGCATTGCCACCGACAGGACCTACAAAATAAAGTCCAAACCGAAGGTGGGTGGCTCCGGTAGGACCCTCCGACGCCCAAGTTAATTTTTTGGCCAACTGGAATGGAATGTTCGGGATATAAAGAAGCAGAGTAACGAAAAGAAAAAGAGAGCCTAGAGGAAACATATCTGAAGGATCCTTTTTATAGATGGAGCATGTAACAAACTGATAGTGACAGTCGTAACCATTTGGTAGTGGGCCACTCAGGCCATGTAGATCCCTTATTGAAGTTCGGATGTGGATTGAGGACTTTGGTGTTCGTAGCAAACTTAGAATCAGCTAGGGGCTGCTAGGGGAAATGTCTAATTACTTCAAGAAGTTTGAAAGTTTTCTGAGTTGTACATAAGTGGGTGTCCCTTAAGCCGAGATCTAAGGCTTCTACCCTCCCCCCTTTATGTAGCGATCACTGTGCATCAATATCTTGGTGAGATTCCCTTAGGTTGTTCCCACTAGAAGGTGGGATCCGGAGGTCTACGACTTAAGCGCTACTGGAGGAGTTTGTCTGGAAGGAGTGCAACTGGAGGAGTTCATTTAGAAGGAGCACAAGTGGAGGGAGTTCATTTAGAAAGAGCGCGATAGGAGATTTTGAAAGGCAAGGTTAGTTTAATAGTAGTTCTTCTTTACCATTTAAGATTGTATCATCGGGCTTCTATGTGCTTTGGAGAGGATTTGTAGTATGAACTCTTTGATGAAGAAATTATCAAGTCCCAATAGAAAGAGAGTCGTCGATCAAGGACGTTGGCCAAGGACTCCGGCGGGGGTTATTTTACCCCCAACACTATCTAATCTAGGATGCTTGCTAGTTGAATAGACTATGTTAATAGATTGTGATAATATATACACACCATTGTTTAAATGTCTAGAGAAAATAGTAACACCATTCATAATGATATTACAAAATTATTTTTTATTAAAATTTTATAATTATTTTTGGCCAAAGGCTTACAGAAATGATATTTAAAAAGAAACTTGGACAGAAATGACAATCATCAAGAATAACAGTATGGGACTCAAATATAAGTTTTAAGATTTTTAATGCTAGAACTGGAACTGGTCTTCCATCTCCAACGTTCAGAGACCTCTCACCTTGCTTGAATCTCCTACTAACCTACAATTCCTACAATGAATTGCAAATATCGTAAGGGCTACCAGTATCCAATATCCAGTCAGTAAAATCATAAATAGAGGAATTGTAAGGAGTTATCATATAAATACCATATTTAGCAACAGCTTACTTCTTTCTCTGCTCGGGTCTAGAAAGGCAATGTACTAAGCATAGTTTCTTTTTCAGTGCCCCCATTTCTTGCAAAAGAAGCATTCCGCTTGACTCTTATCGGGCTTGATCTTTCTAATCTGGTCCTGCAAAAATGTCCCAGCCTGAACTTGCACCTTCTTGCCCTTCTTCTTCTTATTCTTCTTTCCTTTTCTAAAGAGTCGAGAACTAGAAGACGAACCTCCCACTAAGTTCACCGAGTCCTTATGGAGTTGGTGATCCTTCTCAAAGTTCTAAAGTAAGCCCAGTAACCCATGGTAGTCTATTTCTGGCTTTATCATTCTATAATGAGTAAGGAATGGGAGATAGGACTTAGGTAGCGAGTTCAGTATTGCATCTTTTTCAAGCTGCTTATGCAAGAAAAAGCCAAGCTTGCTCGATCGCTCTATCAACTCAATCATGTACAGTACATGATCGGTGACAGAGGCTCCATCCCACACCTTGGCGTTGAAGATAGCACAACTAATTTTGTGCCTTTCAACATTATCGGATGTGCCAAAAGAATCCTTCAATACTTGAAGAATATCCTTTGGTTGAGCCATCTTGAATCTATGACTGAACTCATCGCTCATGGCAGCCAGTATAATGCAATGCACCATGGTTCGATCACTGAGTTGAAGGTACTGGATCTAAGATTTTAGGACTAGATCTTGAAACTTTTTTTAGATCAACAGCGGAAGACTCAAAATTAATCTAATTAATTCTAAATATCAGATAATCTCTAGATCTAAGACCATATTATATGATTATTGTATGGCATTTAAATCTAAAATAAAAAATAAACAAGAAGGAAAGGTTGATCACATCAACCTAGATCTACACTATATCTCATGCATGTATGAAAAAAATAATAGATCAGATCTATTACCTGATTGAGTTAGATATTCTAACTCACTGATCTAGACTTGAGGACAAAGTTGCAAGACATACACATGTCTAGCCTCTAGGGGTCATCCACACGAGCCCATGATCACAATCAGAAATCTAGATGCTGGAAATCAGCACAGTATGCTAGTACTGAACTGATCTTTCTTTGATGGTTGATCAGATGCCTTCTTTCTTCTAGATTGAATTCTTCTAAAGAGGATAAGGAGGAGAAGAGGTTTTAGATATGAGACACTCTCAAAAAACCCAAGGAAGAAGGAAGGAAATAGATGAACACAATAACCCTAGAAGAAAACCCTCTTCTTCTTCTCTTTGCTCTCACATAGACACCTAGTTTTGTATCTATTGAATCTCATTTCCCAAAGGTTCTCTCTCCCTAATTTTTACACACATCAAATCCTTCTCAAAGTTCTATAACCCACAAAAATTTTAAGCCAAAATTCATTCAAAATATATATGAATAGAAGAGTCCTTGTCTAGGTCAAATACTAGACAAGGAAAGGTCAAACAGGGAAAGTCAAGGGGCGCCCAACTCTTGGGCACCCCCTCCATAATTTTTGGCATGTACCAGCAAGAAAAGGTGCACAAGAAAAGGAGTTTCTCACATTGAATAAGAGAGAAATTAATTGGAAGAGGGGGTGGCACCTTTTAGGAAGAGTTTGAGTTTGTTAGGATTCTATCTAATAGAATTCAATATCAAAACAAACTCCTTCTTTGACTTAGTTTTCTACCCAATTACCATATAAGAAAGAGAGGGAGAGAGGGGGCATCCATGAAAATCAGGAAAAAAAGGATTTTTCATGAAACATACAAAAAAAATAGGCATGGGGGGCATTGGGACTAAGGTGGCGCAAGGAGGAATCCTAGTCTTACCAGGATTCTATCTATGACTTGGTCAAAGTGGTTTCTTAAACCAAATTAAACCAAAACCAACTCAACCAAATTAAATTATGTTCTAACCCAATTAGTGGTTCAATTAAATTAGATTTAATTTTGGTTTAATTTTCTAATCAAATTAGAAAATTGGGTTGACCTAAGTCCTAGTTAGATTAGGACTAGTTTTTTCTTGCACTTGACTTATCAAATAAGTCAATTGGACTTTTCCAATAAGTCAATTAGATTTGATCCAATCAAGCCCAAACTAAATCTAATTAAATTATATTTAATTATACTTAATCTCAATCCTTTGGCTTAATCAAATTGCTAATCAATCCTCCTGCAACACTTACACTAGGTTAAACATCAATCATATTGATCGTTTAACCCTAGAATTATTCTCAATCATTGATCAACCATCCGATCAAATCATAAGATCTAATGTGTATAACCTTATAGGTTCGAACCTAAGTCAGTAGCATAAGAATAAATTTTTGTACCAATCGAGTTGACCATCTGGCAATGATACATGATGGTCAGATAGGTCGAACGTGTAGAACACCATCCTTAGAACCCATGCGGATATAGTTTTCATAAAATTCATCCCCTTGACCAAAATACTCGTAGGACACCTCAAAGTTCAACTATCAACTTTGATCAGATTGTCCACATTATATTTCAAAATATTAAATTCATCTGATGGATTATCCTAGCCAAAGTTTTGCTATATTGAAATACAGTAATACATTCTTCTCCAACACTTGGAGTGGTCAATTCCATCTTGATCATACACCAACTTCATAAGTACTTGACTGTGCCCAAAAGCTTTTCATTATTGAATTAGAAATTTAGTTAGTCCAGTACCAAAGCATAGTGAGTTGCTTGCAAGTCACTGAGGTGATCTCTGATCTAAGAGATACATACCTATATCCCATCAAAGACATCCTCGATAGTAGAATGCTCTGGAGTTGATCACGTTCAATAACAATGTACCCATACATCTCACCTATATGCTATACCAATGTCTCCACACTCCTTGGTTAAGAGGACAATCAACTTATATGGCATACAACGACCTATGCTTGATAGACACTATCGTCCTATTTAACAGCCTATCATTTGATCATTAACTGATTTAAGGACTAATCGATAATTCCTCTCTTTATCAAAACTAAATAGTCCTAAGGACTTCATCACAAAAATGGAGTTTGTTAGAAGATGAAGACTTGTGATGAAAAATATGCCAAAGTATTTTATTTATCAATGATCAATTACATATATAATGTAGCTCAACCGTTAATAGGCTAATGATTGACTTTTAGGACATAATTTTCAACAACTTTCACTTATCTTGAAGCCACTCGGCACAGTATCTAATACCCATCTTCGACTTATGGTTGTCGAACTCCTTGACTGCTAGGGCTTTAGTGAAGGGGTCAGCTAGGTTCACCTTTCCATCGATCTTCTGAAGGTCGACGTCACCATGATCCATAATCTCATGGATCAGATGGAAGCAGCATAGAATGTACTTTGCCCATTGGTGTGCCTTCGATTTCTTTGCTTGAGCTATGGTGCCAGTGCCGTCATAGTAAAGTAGGACTGGACCATCAATGAATGGTGCTACTCTGAGCTCGATGATAAACTTTCTCAGCTACATAGCTTTCTTTACTGCATTTGATGCTACCATGTACTCTACTTCACAAACAGAGTCTGCCACTATATGTTGCTTGAAACTTTTCAAACAGATGGCTCCACCATTTAGAGTAAACATATACCCCGACATGCTTCTACTGTCACTATGGTCAAATTGAAAGCTGGAGTCTGTAAACCCCATCAGTTTTAGATTTGACTCACCATAAATCAATCATTGGTCCTTAGTATTTCTCAAATACTTAAGGATGGTTTTAATCAACTTTCAGTGATTTTCTCCATGGTCAGACTGATATCTACTCACTACTCCTAGTGCGTATGCTATGTCTAGTCTCGTACATGTCATTGCATATATGATAGATCCCACTGTCGAAGCATATAGGATTCTACTCATACGCTCTCTCTCTTCAGGAGTTGTCGGACAATCCTTTTTAGAGAATAGAATTTCTTGACCTATCGAGAGATAGCTCTTTTTGGAATTCACCATACTGAACCTCTTCAGCATAGTTTCTATGTATGTGGACTGAGATATACCAAGCATTCTTTTAGATCTATCTCTATAGTCTTCATCTCTAGGATGTGGGATGTTTCACCCAAGTCCTTCATGGAGAACTATGATGACAATCAGATTTTTATTCCCTATAGTGCGGAGATGTCATTCCCAATTAAGAGAATGTCATCCATGTACAAAAAAAGGAATTCCACTACTGGACCATTTGCCCATTTATAAATGCACGGTTCTTCTTCATTCTTAACAAAGTCAAACATTTTAATCATTTTATCAAAATGCATGTTCCAACTCCAAGATGCTTGCTTCAATCCATAAATGGATCTCTGAAGCCTACACACCTTAGACTCATCTATGGATGTGAACCCCTTAGGTTGTATTATATACTCCTCTTCAATCAGCTCTCCATTTAGTAAAGCTGTCTTCACATCTAACTATCCAGGTGAGTAGTTATTGCAAGCATTATCTGAATGAATTTGAGCATTGCCACTAGAGAGAAAGTCTCATTATAGTCAGTACCATAATGTTGACGATACCTCTTGACAACCGACGGACTTTATAGCTCTCCACCTTTTTGTCTACACCTCTTTTTCTTTTAAATACCCATTTACACCCAATGGATTTAATCTCTTTAGGTGGGTCAACTAATATTTATACATCGTTGACCTTCATGAAATCCATTTTGGATCTCATGGCTTCTAGCCATTCCTCAGAGTCAGGTCTCTGCATAGCATCCATGTAAGTGATCGGATCCTCATCATTCTCATCAAGTTCGATGGGATCACCATCCTGGACCAAGAATCCATAGTATCTGTCCGGATGGTGTGGTACTCTACTGGATCACCTTAATGGTGTGGGTTCACTAGTCTTCGGATCTGATCTAATCAAATCCAACTCAGGTTTAGCATTTTGTGTCAGACTTTCTACCTGTTGAACTTCATCAAGTTCAACCTTAGAGGCAATAGTTCCTTCACTAAGGAACTTCTTTTCTAAAAAGATTGCCCTGAGGCTGACGAACATCTTTTGTTCATCAGCATGGTAGAAATAGTATTCTTTAGTCTCTTTTGGGTACCCTATAAATGTGCACTTGTCAGACCTAAGTCCAAGTTTATCTATAATTAACCGTTTGACATAAGTCGAAAACCTCTAGATCCAGAGGTGTGAAAGTGCTGGCTTACATCCTGTCCATATCTCATATGGAGTTTTAACCATAGATTTACTTGAAACCCTATTTAAAAGATAGCAAGCTAATTCGAATGCATATCCCTAGAGGGATTCGGCAAGCTAGCAAAACCCATCATGGATTAGACCATGTCTAATAGAGTCTAATTCCTCCTTTCAGATATACCATTATGCTGTGGTGTTCTTGGAGGAGTCCATTGGAAGAGAATCCCATTCTCTCCTAGATATTTGAGAAACTCATCGAAAAGGTATTCCCCTCCTCCATCAGATTGAAGAGTTTTAATTCTTTTTCTAATTTGTTTTTCTACTTCACTTTAGAATTGTTTGAACATTTCAAAAGAATCCAACTTATATTTCATTAGATAGGCATATCCATATCTGGATAGGTCATCTATGAAAGTGATGAAGTAGACATATCCACCTTTGATATGTATACTCATGGTCCACATACATCAGTATGTACTAGACCTAAGAGCTCAGTGACTCTTTTATCTTTTTCAGTAAAAGGTGACTTGATCATTTTATCAAGAAGATAGGATTCACAGGTTGGAAGTGATTCACAATCACTAAGTTGGAGGATACCCTCTTAAGCCAACCTGCTTATCCTATTCTTGTTTATATGACCTAGCCTATAGTGCCATAAGTAGATATCTATCATATTATCTAATCTAGGATGTTTGCCAGTTGAATAGATTACATTAACAGATTATGACAACATATATACACCATTATTCAATTGTCCATAGAAAGCAGTAACACCATTCATAATGATATTACAAACTCATTTTTTTATTGAAATTTCATAATTGTTCATGGCCAAAAGGCCTACAAAAATGATATTTAAAAAGAAACTAGGACAGAAATGACAATCACTAAGAACAATGGTATGAGATTCAAATACAAGTTTCAAAATTTCTAAAGCCAGAACTGGAATTGGACTTTCATCTCCAATGTTCAGAAATCTTTCACCTTGCTTGAATCTTCTACTGACCTACAACCCCTACAATAAATTGCAAATATAATAAGGGCTTTTGGTATCCAATACCTAGTCAGTGATATCACAAATAGAGAAATTGCAAGGAGTTATCATATAATTACCTTGCCCAGCAACAGCTTGCTTCTTTCTCTGCCTTTTTGAATCTAGGAAGGCAATGTATTGAAGATAGTTCCTCTTCCATTATCCCCACTTCTTGCAAAAGAAGCATTCAGCTTGACTCTTATCGGGCTTGATTTTTCTAGTCTGGCCCTGCACAGATGTCCTAGCCTGAACTTGCACCTTCTTAGCTTTCTTCTTCTTATTCTTCTTCCATTTCCCAAAGAGCCGAGAATGAGAAGATGAACCTCCCACTAAGTTCACCGACTCCTTGTAGAGCTGGTGATCTTTCTCAAAGTTTTGAAGTAATCCCAGTAACCTATGGTAGTCAACTCAGGCTTTGACATTATATAATGTGTAAGAAATGGGAGATAAGACTTGGGCAGTGAGTTCAGTATTGCATCCTTTCCAAGCTGTTTGTGCAAAAAAAAGCCGAGCTTGCTCAAGCACTCTGTCAGCTCGATCATGTACAGTACATGATCAGTGACAGAGGCTCCATCCCACATTCTAACATTGAAGATGGCACAACTAGTCTTGTGCCTCTCCACATCATCGGATGTGCCAAAAGAATCCTCCAACACTTGAAGCATGTCCTTTGGCTGAGCCATCTCAAATTTATGACTAAACTCGTCGCTCATCGTAGCCAGCATAATGCAGCGCACCATGGTTCGATCACTAAGCCACTTCTGATTAGTGTCTCTGATAGTTCCACATGCATTTGTAGCTGGCTCCTCAGGTGCATCATCTGTTATCACATGTAGGATGCATTTCTGCTCTAGGATAATCTTTAACTTTTGGTACCAGCTATTCAAGTTGGGTTCCACCAACTTATCATTATCCAATAATGATCAGAGTGATAGGAAAGTGGCCATATATACACAAAGAAAAAAGAAAACCTAATTAGTAATTGATTCATTAAATCTAAAGATTTGGACTTTTAATCAAAAGGTTCTCCCACTATTTTATTCGATTGGTAGCCTCTACCTCCAATTCGAGAAATTATTCTAATTTCTTAGTGGATACTAGAATCCACATAGACTGCACATGAGTCCAACTTTGGTTGGCCAACCCATGTGCATCTAAGGATAGGTTCATAACCAATTATTTTTTCAAACAACTTCTAATAATTAAATTTTGCCCCAACCCCTGATCTGTTGGCTTTGGCCTTCCCAGAAAAGGGTCCAGTTAGGTCCAACCATTAACATGACCATACTTGGCCCATCCAACCAATGAATGATTAGGCCCAACTTTGGTTGGTCCATCTGACCATCATTTAGAAAGATGTATCCAAGAGATTATATAATAAATGATAGTTCCATCAATCGATAAGCACCAGGCCTTTGGGCCTTCAATGATTATCCAACTAATGGATCCATTATCATCCACTTTAATGAGAGGCTATGATCCAGTTATTATATAATAATTTTATTTTAAGGACCTAATAATTTTAGAAAATTTAATTTGAAGATGAGGAAAGATTAGATGAAACAGCTTGTCATGATCCTCTCACTAACTTCACCAAGTCAGCTTAAGGGAGATCATTAATAGACTGGTCTAGGAGCACCTAAATCAGTCAAACTAATTTATCTAGCTGACATGGGTCAGCTCGAATAGTCAAGTGATCCGATCAAAACATAATTTCACCAAGAGGTTAGGTAAGTTCGATCAGTGAGAGGGTCTGCCAAAGCTTGCCTTAGATACCATCAAAAATGGCCAGGTAAGTGGGCTGCCAATTAAAGACCATTGGTCTGATTTATCTTAGACACCAACTGGTTTAATTAGTTTCAATTAGATCAACCTAATAGTTCATGCTATACCATGTAGCCAAGAATTAAGTCCATCTTGGGTCTCGTTAAAGACATGGACTTGACTAACTACAACTATTGTAATTGATCTAGAGAATCCTTGACCTAATCTAAGATAATAATTGATTAGATTTAGTCAATTCTCTAATTAAGTCCATTCTTTAATCTAATGCTAGGTCTAACCCAATTAATGGATCTAATCTCCACTAATTCATTTAACCCAATGTGTTATGATTTGTGTCTTAGGATCTTCAATTTACAATCCTAGATTCTAGTCAAACAACTTCTTAATTCTTAATTAAGTTTTGGACTGAGGGTTGGGGTTCGACTTTTCCAAAATAATTTTTATATTTATAAAATATTTTTATCACATGGTTCTACTAACTAAGTTGCATGTTTGATTCATAATCAATACGCAAGTAAGAAGAGCATGAAACTATTTTAGATCTAATCTAAACAAGTTCATGTAATTGAAATAATTTCAACATCAATCAATCATAAGTCAACTTAGATCAAATCTAACATATTTATGATGATTAAAATTAGATTAAAATAATTTTAATTAGATCATAAAATCTTTTAGATCTAATCTAAAATTTTATGATCAAAGTTTTAGATCAGCATGTACTAGGACAATCTTTTCATTATAAGGGATAAACCTTACAGCAGGACAATCTTATAAGATCAGTCCATACAATCTAAAATTTTATTTTTATATTTAAAATTTTTTTAAATAAATTATAAATAATATCAGATCATATCTAATAAATTTATGAATAATATTAGATCTATACGAACTAGGATAACCTTTGCATTGTAAGGGATAAACCTTATAGTAGGATAGCCTTAAAGCAATTCATATGATCTGAGATTTTAATTTTAGATTTAAATATCAAATTATTAATTAGATCTAATCCAAAAATAATCCAAGCATGCATCAATAATTATATAATAATTAACCTATAATTAACCTGGCTCTGATACCAATTGAAGAAACTAGATCTAGGGTTTCAGGGCTAGATCTTGAAATTCTTTTTAGATCAGCAGCGGAAGACTCAAAATTAATCTAATTAATTATAAATATCAAATAATTTCTAGATATAAGATGATATTATATGATTATTGTATGGTATTTAAATCTAAAATAAAAAATAAATAAGAAGAAAAGGTTGAACACATCAATCTAGATCTACACTACATCTTATGCATGTATGAAAAAAATAATAGATCAGATCTATTACCTGAGCGAGTTAAATGTTCTAACTCATTGATCCAGACTTGAGGATGAAGTTGCAAGCCGTACGCATGTTCGGCCTCTAGGAGTCATCCATATGAGTCCATGATCATGATCAAAAATCTAGATGTTGGAAATCAGCATAGTATGCTAGTACTATGCTGATCTTTCTTCGATGGTTGATCAAATACCTCCTTTCTTCAAGATTGGACTCTTCTAAAGAGGAGAAGGATGAGGAGAGGTTTTAGATGTGAGACACTCTTAGAAAACCCAAGGAAGAAGGAAGGGAAGAGATGAACACAACAACACTAGAAGAAGATCCTCTTCTTCTTCTCGTTGCTCTCTCCTAGACACCTAGTCTTTTGTCTATTGAATCTTAACACCCAGAGATTCTCTCTCTTTGATTTTCATACAACTCAAAGCTCTCTCAAAGGTCTATAAACAAAAAATTTTAAGCCAGAATTCATTCAAAATATATAGAAAAGAAGAGTCCTTGTCTAGGTCAAATACTAGACAAGGAAAGGTCAAACAGGGCAAGTCAAGGGGCGCTCAACTCTTGGGTGCCCCCTCCATAATTTTTGGCATATACCAAAAAGAAAGGCACACAAGAAAAGAGGTTTCTCACATGGAATAAGAGAGAAATTAATTGGGATAGGGGGAGGCACCTTTTGGGAAGAGTTTGGATTTGTTAGGATTCTATCTCATAGAATCCAATATCAAAACAAACTCCTTCTTTGACTTGGTCTTCTACCCAATTACTATATGAGAAAGAGAGGGAGAGAGGGGGCATACATGAAGATCAGGAAGAAAAGAATTTTCCATAAAAAATATCAAAAAAATAGGCATGGAGGGCATTGGGACTAAGGTGGCGCAAGGAGGAATCCTAGTCTTACTAGGATTCTATCTATGACTTGGTCAAAGTGGTTTCTTAAACCAAATTAAACCAAAACCAACTCAACCAAATTAAATTATGTTCTAACCCAATTAGTGGTTTAATTAAATTAGATTAAATTAGATTTAATTTTGATTTAATTTTTTAATCAAATTAGAAAGTGGGTTGACCTAAGTCCTAGTTAGACTAGGACTAGTTTTTTCTTGCACTTGACTTATCCAATAAGTTAATTAGACTTGATCCAATCAAGCCCAAATCAAATCTAATTAAATTATATTTAATTAGACTTAATCTCAATCTTTTGATTTAATCAAATTAAGTCAATTAGTAATTAACTAATCAATCCTCCTGCAACACTTGCACTAGGTTAAACATCAATTATTGATCGTTTAACCCTAGAATGATCTCAATCATATAACCATCCGATCAGATCAT